>SDVV010000661.1:0-29850 GCA_016164225.1 Gammarus roeselii
ACGTCGGTAAGAGTAAAGTAATGAGATGCTCAAGGACTGTCGATGCGAGCAAAATTAGTGTCACCCTAAATGGAGAGCTCATGGAGGAAGTTCAGTGTTTTAAGTATCTGGGCTCCCATGTGGAGATAACTGAACTTCAGTGGAAACTGAAGTGAAGGCGCGAGTGAAAGAGGGATGTAAAATGTTGGGTGCACTGAAGAGAGTAATGAGCTGTAGGACGTTGGGGATGGAAGCAAAGAGAGGGCTGTATGAGGGTGTTGTTGTCCCAACTGTGCTCTACGGAGCTGAGGCTTGGGGGGTGAGAGCAGAGGAGAGAAGAAGGTTGAATGTTTTCGAGATAGAATGTTGAGGAGCATTGCTGGAGTAACGCTGAGAGACCGGTCATCACCAACGACGTGGTTCGAAACAGAACAGGGATGGTGAAGAAATTGGAGGACAGAGTGGATTCGCTTGTTAGGAGATGGTTCGGGCACATGGAGAGGATGGATGAAGGGAGATTGGTGAAAAGGGTGATGAATGCGGAGGTGAGTGGTCGCAGTCTTAGAGGTAGACCGAAGTTTGGGTGGATAGATGGTTTGAAGCAGGCGTTGGGAAGGAGAGACATAAATGTGGAGGTGGCAAGAGAGCGTGCAATGAACAGGCGTGAGTGGAGGATGGTTGTGAATGGTTGATTTTGACGCTGCTGTGATGTGCTTTCCCGCCCTTGGCATCTCGCTGTCGGGATGGTCGTGGGTGGGGGGGGCCCGGCCATTATGACGCGGCGGGGGTAAACCAGTGAAAATTGTCGGGGCCTGCTGCTGACGACGGATCCTCGGACTACACTCGTGACCCAGAGTGTATGTTGAGGGGGGTACCGGCCGGACCCTTTAGCACTAAAGGGCTAAGTTGTGTGAGTGTGAGCGTGTGAGGTGCGCCTTGCCGTCGGCCACCCTGTTTTCTGGGGGATGCGGCCTTGTGTCTGTATCTGTATGCCGTATTTATTCAGTGTGGAAAAGTTTCAATCAATTAAATTTTGTTATATGTAGAATTTTGAATGTAATTTCTTGAGTTCGTTGGCGAGGTAATATATTTTTATAGAAAAAGGTTGTCTAAGATAAAATGACTTGACATGAAAATATATTTTTTTCTGATATTACATGCTCACTTTATTCATCTCTCGTCTCTAGCGCCATAGAGGAGTGTGTCAACAGCGTTGGTATGTCGTACCGCGGCGTAGAGGCATGGGACTACTGCATTGACTATCACACTGTTCAAGATAATTTGCCGAAGGTAGTTAAGATCTACAGAGAACTACTCAACACGCCCTCTAAACAATACAACAAGCACTGGGACAGGTCAGTACAGCTGAATTAACAGCAAATTTATAGCTATGCTGTTTGCTTCTGGTCAATATATGTTGAAAATAGAAACGCATCCTTTTGCAGCATTTGTTAAATACTGTTCATGAGGTATATTAAGGTATTGCTATCCGAACTTATAGGCATCGCATTAAAAATCTTTTTCATGATTGAGCGTTTCGACTGATGAATTCTTTCAACATAATTGTTCTGTCACTGCTTGGTTAGGTTCTTAGCGTTGGTGCGGGACCACCACCCCCGGTCGTTGCTCAGCCCTGAGGAGTACGAGAGTCTGCGGCAGTCCTGCTGCAAGCAACTTGGCATCAAGTACACGCCGGGGCCGCTTGTGACTCCAGTCATCGTCAAAAAGGTATATTGGGGGTTTCTCGGCACTGAAGGCGCACTAATGACGGCGCAGATGAGCAAGGACTTTGATATTCCACTGTTGCCGAACAGTAGGCCACACCTGCTCTTCGACCCGTGGTCCCGTTGACCGAGTACATACATATTGCCATTAGTTGTGAAGGGTTGTCATCTTCAATTCAAATTTAAAAATTTGTTCTGATACACATTTTTACAAGTTTATTGAACACGTTTAGTAATCTGTTTAATCTTAGTTCTTGGGCGCTGGTTAATTAGCTCAATGGCAAGCAAATGAATCTTAAAAAAAAATGGAATTGCTTATTGTCACATAGTTTTAATCAACTGCGTTCTGATTTGGTGTTCATTAATGTGAATGTTTTATAACATGTTACCTCATGTTTAGTTTGTCCTCAGTAATGTGTTTGGTGCTTTGAAGACATCAACTCCCTACATGCTTAAAATACCTGTTACTATTAAAATCTTCCTGTCTATATCACATCACTATTCTAATTTTGCCCTGTCTATATCACATCAGTTGGTAATCTTCCTTTATAATTGCCACCGATGACATTACTCACTTGCTCTGAAGCGCCACCAATGACATAACCCACTTGCTCTGAAGCGCCACCAATTAAATTGCTCACTTGCTCTGAAGCACCAATGACATTACTCACTTGCTCTGAAATGCCGCCAATGACATTTCTCACTCGCACTGAAATGAAACCAATGACATTTCTCACTTGCACTAAAGCGTCACCAATGACCTTACTTGTTGAAAACGCCATCAATGACATCTTTCACCTGCTTAAAAGCACCACCAATGACATCACTCACCTGCTTAAAAGCACCACCAATGACATTTCTCACTTGCTTAAAAGCCTTCTTAGTCGTTTCAACTAATGTTATCACCCTCAAATCCTATTCTATGTTGTCGCCCTGAAATCCTATTCTATCTCACACCTACAATTACTTGCCTGCTTGAATGTCTCTCCATATCTTTTCCTACCTATTAAGTCAATTTACTTCTATCAAAGGCCTTCACTAAAAAGTTTTATCACTCATATCTAGTCTACACCACCATTCTCGAACCTATTGGCAACACATCTATGCATATACAGATACCCTCTCACTTCACATCTCTTGCACTGACTGACCGACCCTAAAGCCAAAACGGTCCTTCTGAGAACCCCACCGTAGCTGGGCGTGGAGGAGTTGAGGTGTCAGGGTGCGAGCACCACACGTTTCGCCAATCATGCCGACATAAACTTGTAAATCCCCCTTCCGATCTGTTCCTGTGATGCCGGGGCACGCCCGATACAGTCTAGCACGTCATGACTTGCCCAGCTACTGCATCTGTCTGGTTCAATCATAATATCATGTAGGTGCATGATCTGTCTGAGCGCCAGCGGCACTGCATCAATTTCCTCAGGGGTGTAGGTCTATAGGGTTCATTGTACCATTCCCAACATGCATATGTCTGTGGGTGTCCTGACTATCCGGCCGTTTCTCAACAACCGCAAGAGGAGCTGGGGCTAAGCAACGACAACAACCACAGATACTGTTATCACCACCACCACTTCTGCCACAACTACAACTACTGAAATAATAGTTATGGGCGGCCGACTACATTTCGAAATTTGTCGCTCAGGTTGACTTTTGCAGCTACCGATCTTTCAAAATTTTTTTCCCCTGCCAGACCTCTCAACCCGAGGACAAAGTGTCAGCGGCCATCAAAGAGAAGCTGGTTGCGAGTCTGGTCCCAATGCACGAAGCCAACGAGAAGGCAGTGAACAAGCGTTGGAAATATGAAGAGAGGGTCAGTGCTGGGACTGTTCTATATCATGGGAAAGCGCAATGTCTTGCTCTTGTGTATTGTTGAGACAAGAGGTCAGTATTGCAATTCAAAATGTCAACATGGGAATGGCTTTTTATCTTGAGTTCATTTCATTCCTCAAGGAATAGAGATGCTGCTGGCAACATAACTCGCTGAGTTTTGAATTTGCTTTAACGTAGTAGATGTTGGAGTCAACTTGATTTAGGTAAGGTGAGCTGGAATGAAATATATACATTTTAATTTAATAAAAGAGAGGGCTGTATGAGGGTGTCGTTGCACGGAGCGGAGTCTTGGGGGGGGGGGATGGTGGAAGCAGAGGAGAGAAGAAGGTTGAATGTTTTCGAGATGGAATGTTTTAGGAGCATGGCTGGAGTATCGCTAAGAGACAGGTTTACTAGCGACGTGGTTCGAATCAAAACGGGGATGATGAAGAAGTTAGAGGATGGAGTTGATTCGCGTGTTCTAAGATGGTTCAGGCACGTGGTGAGGATGGATGAGGGGAGATTGGAGAAAAGAGCGCTGAAGGCAGAGACGAGTGGACGTAGGCCTAGAGGAAAACCGAAGTTTGGGGTGGATGGATGGTGTGAAGCAGGAGTTAAGAAGAAGAGATCTGAGTGTGGAGGTAGCGAGAGAGCGTGCACTGGATAGGCGTGAGTGGAGAATGATAGTGAACGGATGAGTTTTGACGCTGCCCTGATGTGCGTTCCCGCCCTAGGCACATCGTTGAGAGACGGGATGGTCGTGGGCGGGGGGAGGCCGGTCATCATGACGCGGCAGGGGTAAACCAGTCACACTGATGGGCCCTGCTTCCGACCCTGACAATGTACATGACCCGGAGGGTGTGTTGTGGGGTTCCCGGCCAGACCCTTTTGCGCAAAAGGGCTAAGGTGTGCGAGTATGAGAGTGTGAGGTGCGCCTTGCCGTTGGCCACTCCCCTAGCTGGGGGATTTCGGCCTAGTGTCTGTAATGTTATTATTTTGAAATTTTGCAATGGTCGTTGTAAAGCTGACAATTTTACGAAGTGCAGGATTTCTTTTGAGGCTAATACTCATAATAAAATCAAGCATTCTATCAAAGGTGCAGCGTGCCAGTACAGATATATTTTGTGCTCTTATACCATTACTACAAGTCTACATGAGGTAGCTTCTGTTCAAGGCTAATGGAGTCACTCATTGTGTTGCCCTTATAAGTGTGTGTTTTTTCTCCTCAGATCAAGCGACCATACTTCCACATCAAGGCCTTGGACCGCAGACAAATCAAAAACTGGAATGAATACTTAGAGCTGGAGTTAAGGGAGGGGAATCCTTTCCGCATACTTATGCTGTTTGAGCGATGTTTGGTGGCTTGTGCGCAGTATGAAGACATTTGGTGCAAATATGCTGAGTACTTAGAAGAGCACGTCCGAAATGTCAAGGCAGGCATATACGATGAACAAAACAAAACTGAAGAAAGCTCTGATCTAAAAAACGAAAAGGACCCGGTTGATAAGAACAGTGATGCTAGTAAAAGCAATTCCTATGATAAGTCTGTTTGCAGTGGCGATGAGGTATCTCTTGCCGGTGTTTCTAAGGGTGTTGATGGTGAAGCCGGTACAAGAAAAGACTGTGAGCAACTGTCAGAGTCTTGTACAGGTTTTGCCAGTTCCACTTGTGACGCGGCTTCTTCGGATGGTCGTTGTGTCGAGGGTCCGGAGTCCTTAGTTAAGAAAGCAAACAAGGCTACTGATCAAACAGCTGAGACTGTTTCTAGTAATGGGGCGGTCTCTGCTTCTTCTAAGAACTCTATTCAGAAGGATTCTTCTTGTGCTAGTGATAATGATGACGTTAGCAATATAAACAGTGATGCGGCTGGTGTTCAATACAGTGAACAGTCTAACGAGTCTAAGAGTGATGGTGTAGGAAACGCTAGTGATAAAGACAAAAATAAAAAGGACGGTGAAGTAACTGTCCTGAACAAAGACCAAATCAAGAGTGAACCTCTTGATGATGATATAGTGTGTATCAATGAAGATAGTGATAGCATTTCCACTAATTCTAATCAAATTACAGATAGTGCTAGTGCCTACTTGAGAAGTGTTGGTGGTGACCGTAGCTGTTGGACCTATCAAGATGTCCGAGGTTATGTTAGTAGTGGTGTGGGGTTGGTGGGGCGCGTGCTCACGTGCCCCCCTCTCACCCACAAATGGGTTTACCAAAGCGTAGACTGGGAGGACGTGCGCCAAGTCTACAGGAGAGCCGCCTGGATACACTGCCCCAACAAACCCCTCATATCCATGCAGTGGGCGTATTTTGAAGAACTTCAAGGTAGGTGTGCGTGCTCTCTCTTACTAGGAATAATCTTGATGCTAGCTTAGCTATAGCAACTTGTGTGTTGCACGAAAGAGCTTGGCGACCCTGTGATATACAAACTCCTGGGCAATCTGAGATTAATTTTTTTAGCTTGTTTCATCGAGATTGCGGTTGAGAATAACAAAAAATATTTGCAGAAGAATGATCGTAATCATATTCTCGCGATAACGAATTTTCGGGGAGCTTTTTATTGACGCCAACTCATGAAGAGGTTTATCGGTTCTAAGTTATTCCTTCTTTGTGTTCGATCATCAATGTTCCCTATTCTTCAGATGTTAATCTACAATTGAAAGTTTATGTGATCCGATTCTTTTGACGTAACATGTGGCACGGCAAGAAGAGTTAGAAAGATGTCATTCTGTTGAATTTTAAAATCGCAACCGTCATCAGAATTCATTTGATCGTATACATTTCTGCAGTTTGATGTATGATAACATAGTTTTGCTTGGGCTATCGTATTTAGGTACATAAATTTTATCAGGGAATGTTCATCTGCTGCCCCTGTTGATCGATTTCAACACTAGGAGTAGCTACAAATATTTTTCTTGACACTTTTGAGATTGATCTGCTTATACCTAGAATTGATTCTCATTACGAAGTAATAGGCTTGGTAAATATTTAACTACCTGTGTAATTTTTTCCTATCGGAAGAAGACAATCACTTTTGGTAAGAATATTGGCGTCTGTGATACAGTGACAAAAAACTAATAGCAGCACAAAATAATTAATTCTTCTATCCAACAATGTACTGCGGTATAACCAGAAAAAGCACAACAACGTGGATCTGTTTAGATAGCTAGCTACGTATCTGTTTAGATAGCTACGTATAAATCCTTCATGGTTCTTGACATATTATTCCTGTATGCACCAGCATGCATATATACACCGCAAATATTTTTTTTTAAATAATCTTCATTTGATTAAGTTGTGGCTTCCGCACAAACTAGAGTGCGAACCTGTCATAGATTAGCTTCTCGCCCTTCTTGGGAGCTCACAAAGGCTGGCGTCAGAGCTCCGGTAGAGATGGACCCTTTAATCTAATCTTTGTCATTAATGAGGTACATATTTATCAACCTCAGGCCCTCCACACTTGTCATTTTACACATAGCTCTTTGATATTCACCATCAGTTGAACGTTATAACAACACTCCAGGTACCACAGGATTGTGAAGTGAAGGTAAGACTCGTGATGTTGGTCAATGTCTTTATTTAACCTTAGATCTTCGAGACTTCAGAATTATTCCCTGGCCAGTCAAGGAAAGAGTGATGTTGAGAGCACTGAGAAGGTTTTGAGATCCCAGCTAATGGTGTAACTAATGTAGCTAGCCAATCAATTTCTACATGACAAACAATGAATTATTCCAAGGATGGAAGGGGAATATCATGTTCCGTTTCATGGATTTAGAGATTGCATTTGGTGAAGTTGACACAGACGCACAGCAACTTCAGGTACTTGTGTAGGGTGAAGATAAACTGCTGTCATTTTTTGTTCAGAGCTTTGATACTGGTAGCAGAGCATTTGCAAGCATAGAAGTAAGGTGACTGATCCTAGTTCGAGTGGGATTGAGATGAGTTTTTGTAATGTCTATATACTTATTCAATGTTTAGCTATATAGATCTCCCTCGGTATCTGTTAGGTTCACAGACCGCATGGTTTCTTCTTTCATTTCCCTCATTTACATGTTATGTTTAGTTTACATTTCTTTTAACTTACCCTCTCAATAGATATTGTAAATTGGTTCTCAATTTTCCCATTTTGGTCGACTAATATAAGCCAAGATGCGTTCTTTCTATCAAAAATATTATCTTTCTACGACTCCCATCTTTGTAATACAACAGAAATAAGAGTGGAGAATAAAAAGATAGTGATAGAGAAGGATAGGTCGAGGCAACTAGAGAAGAAAAGAAAGAGTTTGAGGTCAAGTATCGAATTAATTGATTGGGTAAAGCTTCTTACATGCGTCGTCACAAAATATATTTAGGAAATGAATTGAACGCAGTTATACGAGAGACTTGTTGAGTCCAAAGCACAGGATGAATTTGTTTGTCTAGCTTACCACACAAATGGTCCAGCCTAGAAAGGATCGCCAAGCAACTTAACAATTTTAACGCGAACGAAACGTATGCACCATAACAAAAGTCTTCCCACACTGGAACATGTATACTCTTGATTCACATTTGCGACTGGTAGTACAATACTCGCAGATTTACAATTGAGTCATGCGATATGGTATGCAATGTGACGTACGTGGTCCTAAACAACTGAGTCCACAACGCAATCAGTGGTCGACCGGGGCCGATGCCGGGCCAGCTTAGAGCCATGGCATTGGATGTGTTCACACAGCCTCTGACGTGGTGGCGACATGATACCGCTCGTGTCCTGCACCACAGCAGTAGTCGGGCCATCAGGTCATCAGCACTGGGTTTGACACGGGAAGCCTGTGCTCACGCGGGGAGCCACCCAGCGGTGTCCCGGTCGTCAATTTTTCAAGCGCTCGTAAATGTAGCTCACTCCAGGAGCAGAAAACTTGACAAATTCGAAGTTAATTCGCACTGGCAATTATTCAGCTTATTTATATTCACGCTAAATAATTCTCTGTATTCCTCACATTCCCCGAACATGCGTTCCGGTGGAAACGAGGCCCAAATTGAAATCCAAAGTATAATATCCACACTAATCCCCGCTGACCCAGCCAGTCGTAAGGCCTGGCTTGGCTTTCTCGACCTTGCACGGCTACGTCTGGCTCGGTTCTGCTCTGCTCTGCTTTGCTTGCTACCTTCTCAGCTCATGGCCCAAATTGCATGTCACCACTCGACTTCAAATTGATTGATGGCAAGACGCACGTCCCCTAACGCCTCGTGCTCGTTCGATTTTAACCTTATGACGTCACTACTGTTCTACCGTAATGACATGTACAAATAACGCACAAAACCTTAAAAACATCAAGTAAAAGCGACGAGAACTACAGCAACAAAGTCTTATTATATTACACTCGTGATCAAGGACAGGCCAAACCATCGCATGCTGTTCCTGTCTAAAGCTAAACGTTATTACCTTTTCAAAATATTCAAGTTTACGAGATAAAAACCATTCAAAAATGCTCAAAGATCAAACCGCATCTAGTTTGAGTTTTCAACTTGAGAGACCAAACACCATCTCATCAGAGCTGGAGCAATATAGCACTAGAGTTGGATACCACTTTGGCGTATTCCGAGTTCATCCGCTTTCCCGCGGTGTCCTCGTTAGCCACCATATTTCGATTCGACTTTTGTCTAAATAAGTTCTTGCTGCACTAAACGTGAAAGTATAATCCCTCTGTTAGTGGGTGGTGGGAACGTTCTAAGAAGGTTATTCTTAAGGTGGGAATCTTAGTTTTTAGCGAGCTTCTCTCCGTCGAAGTTTGTTGTCGCCCATTATTGAACACCTGGTTTCCACCAGTGTTCGGTGACAGGGGGTAAAACCCATCTTCCCAAGGCTTAATGCACTTTCCCAAGACCTAATGCACCTTTCCAAGACTTAATGCACCTTTCCAAGACCTAATGCACCTTAAGAAGACCTAATGCACCTCGCCAAAGCCTTATGACCTCCTCAAGGCCTAATTCACCTTCTCAAGGCCTAATCCACCGTCTCAAGGCCTAATCCACCTTCTCAAGACCTGTTACATCTGATTCACTGCGATTCCCGGTGAGCTAGGGAAAACGAAATTTGACCCAGTTTCAATTTGGTCTGCAATCTGTAAGGAAGCGTCGATTACGCCCGCATCGTAAATCTCTGCAAGCCAGATTCTCCTTGACGCTGTTGCATTTCAACTCAAGTGCCCTCACTCTTCATGTGTACGCAAGGCAATCGACCGCGACTGCTTAGAACACGGAAAAAAAACTGCTAGACATAATAACTGATGAGTCACACGACCCACTCATATCTGTCGAAACCAAAGCTACCACCAAGGAAAATCAAACTGAACCATCAAATTGTTTTTTCATGTTCTACACCTGAACATCTCACCAGCAAGAATGATCCTCGTCCGCGCGTGGATGCGACAAAAATCTACAAGGAAAAATTCAGTTTGGAATGCGCTACACAACCCTGCACCTCAGCTGACCCAAATAGTCCAACGGATACTACTTGGACAAGGCTACAGTTGCTCGCTCAAAAAGCAATCGCCTTTCAAAGCACTGACGGCCGCGAACGCAGTAACTTTTGAAGACCACGTAGCTACCTCAGAAAGCGAACGCTCCCGCAAGCGGTCTCGATGTAGACTCGAAGACGCTACTACCAGCATGAAAGCTTCCACAAACCGTGCGGCCACTCTAGGTCATTAAGATTTGAACGTGAATCACGTTTGAGATGAACAGCACAATACTATTGTGGAACTTCCAGGTGGTTCGGAACAAGAAAATTATCATCCCTAATTTCGATTCATAAGCCATTGGGGATGGATCTCAAAGTGATGAATCTCTGAGAGACTGCCAGCGTCATAATTTCCCCATTACGTTGCACACCACCGCGTAAGCCACCACAATGTGACTGCTCACGGCACAACCCCCTTTCCTGACAACACAACTCCGAGCCGTGACGATATGCATTAGAAAAGCTACAACAGTGGCATCTTATCTTTTCTTAACGAAGCCATCGACTGTAGGAAGCATTGATGACCGGACTGATTCATCAATTTCTCCCTCCTGTACTCGCACTTGGAAACGTGAACAGCTACCACAAACTGAGGGATATGAGAAAATGGACCCTAGCGCAGTGATAATGGCCAACATCATATTCTTTCAATCTGGTTCTCCTCAATACTGAATATCATCCTTGAAAAGGCAACTACTATCAGCCTGTCCATATGCTCCCTCAAATTGGTACCCCAACTCGTTTGGTAATTCTTCCGTTCATTGCATGTTTAATATTAACTACAACGGAAAATTAATCAAGTTTATAAAAACATTAGTCATGGAGAATTTGAGCCTGATTGAGGAGTGATTGTGTCGAGACGTAAACTCACATCTCCAACGAAATCGGTAGTGATTTTTTGCTTGCACGCTATAAGAATCATAGTTCAGTTAGGAACGGTAAGAGAAGCAGTTTGTAAAAGTGTGAAATGTACCTATCATATTCCTGTCATCTATCAAGTATGGCTAGAGGTGTTAGGGTTCCAAAATTAATTTTTGTTTTTCATGTCCTAATGGCAAAGACAGCAATGATGAAAAATTCAAATCTGCACATTGTGAATATTGAGGAGGCATCATTGAAGTGTCACATTTGCAGTTGACTAGAAAATGCTGGTATGTTTGCACAGAATGTGATATTTTTGCACATCGTGTGGAAAGGTCACTGATGCAGGGCCAGATAGATAGATGTCTAAAAAATAATCTGAATGGTTGTGTAGCATGTGCGTGACCTTTTCTACCTTGTAAACAAAATGACTGGTTAGAAATGAATCCTAACAGATAGTGAGCAGAGTACTGCCAAGACTGTTGATGGTCATGGTTCTTTTGATGTGGCAAAGATATAGATGCTGTAGATGAGACCACTAGTGGTCGGGATACTGCATTGTCCATAATTGACTGACGGCGACTAAAACAGTGATGTGGTGATTACAACTACAGTCCTTACTTGTACAAATCATTTCTGTAAGGTATTCAAAAAGGAAAGTTAAAGGTTCAGAAGAACAATGACAAGACAATTTACCAGAAAGGAATGTGCATTTCTTTACAGATTTATTTAGAGAACCAATGCTGGTATAGAGTGTCAGGAAGAGACTGGCTTAACTAGCCCAGCTTGTGAGCCAGGGCCTAATCAAAGCATGAAAAGTTGAAAAAAAATAGAGGCTCAGGAGAGAAAAATAAGAACAAGTACCTATAGTGATGAGCTTGAAACATTGCACAGAATTAATGGATGTATGGAGTGTTGTGAACAGATGTGTTTTTACTCACCCAAAGCATTGCAACAAGTTTAGTTCAAAAATTTCGAAAGGTTTAGTTGATATATTCTATCCAAGGGTGTGCAACACTCGTGTCGCCACATGCACCGCCGTAAAAAATGTGGTTAGCTTTGGATTAGTAAAACACGGATACGAGGGCACCATTAAGATGCAGCCTGCTGATGAGGAAACGTCCGAGCAATCCACAGCAACACCCATTCACACGAAATTGTAACCACTCTTACAGTATTAGAATAATCATAACGCGCTATACATAACTTAATAGCTCCTGTGGAAGAGCTGCAACAATACAATGCAGAGCTCTTTCAATGTTTTTTGAATAAAAATATTATTTTGAAATGCTAATGCTCCAACAAATTATGCTTGTATTTCAACCCTTGATGACAAATTGAAGGTCAGCATCATACATGAGCTCCACGTTTTTTGGTTTACAACATTCTTCACCCATTTTCAGGGGTTGCTCCCCATAGCTACCTTATTTGTGAGTGTTTCAAAACTATAAGAATTTCCCAATATTGCACCAGTTTGTACACAAAAAGGATCATATTGAAGAACAGGAGAATTTACTCTATCCCACAGTTTGTGTTATTGAACAAAAATGGGCACTAAACCCGGATTTTTTTGCGAATTTGTGAGTCCGCGTTTGGTTGAGACATCCATATTCCATGTCTTCCTCTCTGTGCCTTATATGATACTTATAAGAGCTATTTGTCTGTATCTGTAATATGAGCTATTGTTAACATGGAAAGGCTTCGTCAATGATGTATGAAGTGTGACCCTTCATGGCTGAACTAACACAACTAAATGACGAGTTCTGTATGTTTTTTCCATATTCATTTTCATTTTTCCAAATCATGTCTCAAACTCTCGTTTTACATTTCAAGTCTGAGGTGATCCTTCCAGAAGGCAAAGTTTTCAATTCTAAGGTGTGGTTAGTCCAGCTGGGCATAATTCTCTATGTGTCAACAAAACTCACTGATGAAACCAGTTTATAATTCAAGGTAAACATTGTTTTAAACGAGCAACAGATAATGCCGGGAGGCCTGATCATTCCGCTCTGGCAAAGGATGTATAGTCTAATGCTGCAAAAGGAGACGACGTGGAAGCAGTAATGTGCTTTAGTGTTGAATTAGAGGAGTCCGATGTTGAAGCTCATTATAAAGCACAGGAAGGTAGCTTGCTATTCATCTTCTTTTACTGGTAGCCAGGCCTATATAATTTTATTAGATGTCTAGTTATTTATGTTTCTCCCTTGTTAGCAATGGACTTAGATTAGCTAAATACTAGCTAATTTCTGTTTGTGTTTCTTGCTTTTTAACTTGGCTCTCTCTGGTCCACAATTCATAAATTGATCAAAATAACATTTATTATCATGTACAATCTGGTCTGAAACCTAGTGCTAGGCTACATGAAGTGTAAAATTCAAATCTATTGTATACCCTTTTGCGATCAATTTATTGATTGAAGAGACTTTTCATTGCAATGACTCTTTGTTCTTTGATGAATATACTTCAGAAAGTTTGATATAACTAGGTATCTGTTGTCTTCCAACTGCAACAAAATGATTTCAGTCTTGATCAGATTTTACTGTTCATGCCTCCAGGTCAGTTATTTATATTTAACTCCTGCCTGGGTATCATTGAAGAGAGCAGATTATTATGTAGCTTGCTTCAAAACGTTTGCATGATTTAATCACTGCTGATCTTTTCGAAATGTACTTTTGTGCAATGTTGATCGTCAAATTTACTCAATTGTAATGTTGTTGTCTCTTGCTCCTGGTCTAGTCTGTTCCAACTAACTTCATTCTTCCTTTGCAGCTCTGTTAGAGCCAGTCACATTTTCATCTTGAGTTGTTGTTGGTTGCTATTGTTGTCACTTGAGGTTCCAATAGTTCTCATTCTAGCTTCTTTCTGACACTTGCTCCTCTTTTGATCCCTCACAACTGATTTCCCTCCTCTTATTCATTGTTTTAACACTTTTGCCCCCTCCGCCTTTCACACCCACCGGCCCATCATTACTCTCCTCCCCTAATCCTCTGTTCCTATGTCACAGGCAATGTCAGCACCGCCAGGGACTTGCTCGGCACTGTTGTGGCCAAGCATCCAACGCTGCTGGCGGCCAGGTCAGTATTAGCTTCTCTGCAACGGTTTCATCCACTGCATTAAAGGACCGACAAAGTTGAATGGTGTCATTCAATGTTTTAATTGTATGCCGTGTAAACACCACTGTTCTGCAGAAGGCTGTATTATACTAATGAATTCAATGTCATTGTTCTTTCCCGTGCTTGTTTATTTTGGTTGCATGCTAACACTAATGCTATTTCAAGCCCCTTCTGTTGCCGGGATCAGTGCTAACTCTTCCATTAGTGTGCGTCATTGCTAACCCTTCCTGTAGCCTGCGTCTGTGTTATTCCTCCTTGTAGCATGAGTCAGAGCTAACCCTCTCTGTGACCAGCCTTAGTACTAACCTTTTCCTTGGACAACCTTAGTTCAAACCCATCCTTGAGTCTGCATCACTGATTAGTCTTCCTGTAGCCTGCATAGTGCTAACCTTTCCTGTAGCCGGCATCCGTGCGAAATCTCTCACGTCACCTGTATCCCCTCCCCAGGCTGGCACAAGTAGAGCTGGAGCAGCGCGCCGGCAACTTTGAGCACGTAGAACAGCTGTACCGAGACGCCCTGAGCGGAGTCATAGCCCCACGGGACCGATCTTTCCTTGCTATCAAGTGTGCTAGGTTCCTCTTTAAGGTAAGGGCGCTACGAGCAGCGTTGGAGTTTGGGTCCTATTCGTGTTCACGGATGCGAGGTAGCACTATTGTTAGTCCTCAGTGAAGGTGTTCGCGGTCACAAGACTCTCATCCGCTAGTTTTGTCCGGCTGCATCATTGATTTTAAATAAAATCAGTTGTCAATTGATTCGTTTTGGATTAAAAGGATTGAATGTGATACGTGTACCTACTGGAATTATTGCCCATAGCATTATTCTAACCATAGGAAATTAGATTTTCTAATTTAGTTATTAGTCTATTAGAAAAATATACTTATAAAATATTTGAATGTATTCTGTGGAAGGGTGCATTTTGTAAGCAGTCTCTTTTTAACATTTAACATTACATCCTTTGATCAAACAAATGCTTTTAATTTTCAGATGCGTGACCACTTTGATGCCGCCCTTGCTTTGCTGCGTAAAGCGCTCAAGTGAGTAACCATCTTCTACAACAACACCAAGATTTTCACATAATTACCTGGTATGAATCTGATGGATGAAGGGAGATTGGTGAAAAGGGGGATGAATGCGGAGGCGAGTGGTCGCAGGCCTAGAGGTAGACCAAAGTTTGGGTGGATGGATGGTCTGAAGCAGGCGTTGGGATGGAGAAACGTGAATGTGGAGGTGGCGAGAGAGCGTGCAATGAACAGGCGTGAGTGGAGAATGGTTGATTTTGACGCTGCTCTGATGTGCTTTCCCGCCCTTGGCATCCCGCTGTCGGGATTGTTGTGGGTGGGTGGGGCCCAGCCATTATGACGCGGCGGGGGTAAACCAGTGAAAACTGTCGGGCCCTGCTGCTGACGACGGATCCTCGGACTGCACTCGTGACCTAGAGTGTAAGTTGAGGTGCTACCGGCCGGACCCTTTCGCACAAAAGGGCTAAGTTGTGTGAGTATGAGGGTATGAGGGTGTGAGGTGCGCCTTGCCGTCGGCCACCCCCCTTTCTGGGGGATGCGGCCTAGTGCCTGTATCTGTGATGAATCTTTTTATAATTCAGAACGATTTTATCATTGACATTTTAGCGTGAGCGTGTCACAGTACAGTTGAATATTTTATTTAGTTGCCAGAATTTACATGTGGGACATATTTCAGATGTCTATATATGTTCATTTTAGTTAATTAGTTGATTAATTAGTCATAATGATGACATTGGTTGATTGGCATCCCGTTGTCGGTATAGTCGTGGGGGGGCATTATGACGCGGCGGGGGTGAACCAGTGAAAACTGTCGGGCCCTGCTGCTGACAACGGATTCTCGGACTGCAGTAGTGACCCAGAGTGTAAGTTACGGGGTTACTGGCCTGACCCTTTAGCACAAAAGGGCTAAGTTGTCTGAGTGTGAGCGTATGAGGGTGTTTTGAGGTGCGCCTTGCCGTCGGCCACCCCCCTTTCTGGGGGATGCGGCCTAGTGTCTGTATCTGTATAACATTATTAGGAAGAAAAATTACCCTCAGTTGAGTGATTTTAACTAGTTTAATGATGGTTTCCGTTTCGTTAGCTGGCCCAACGTCGTCTGACCTACAAACCGCAGTAATCTTGATTGAGTACAGGGCCTACTGCACTGGAGTCAAGGTCCATGGTTATCTAAAGAGCGTCACATAACTACTAAATACTAGCTACTCGGTGCCGGTATATGATCTAACTGTCGGAAGTAAAGCATTCGTAAACAACAAGATGGACTGCACCGAGGCTGGCCTCAACAAAAAATGGGGATTTGTTATGCAATTAAACGCGGCCTGACATGACCGTCAGCGGCAGAATGAACACTAAGGAAACCTTAAGAAATGTAGCAGTATTTGATTGATGTTTAAATTCTTTAAGAGCTCGCACACTTCTGTAAAATGGTATTTACTTTGACATATTTAGTATTTTATTTTATGTAAAACACTACTTCTGAAATTGCCATGTACTTCAACTAAAAGTGCACTGATACACAAGCATGAAATGACAACTTTTGTGAAATTCATAGGATGCAACTTTTATGGAGAGTTTCGTCTAACAACATTCAACAATAATTCATTGTTCGAAAAGGATATGCGTCATCATTAATACCAAAAGTCATGCTACTTTGTCTTCTGAGCGTGGCAAGCATACTCCTGACAGATTGCTGGCCTTCTTATCCAGGAAAGACCGATGCAACGTGTTCCTGTACCAGCACGTGTTCGATCTCTGCTACGAGCGCCGTCCCATGGACTCCAGGGGTGTGCTAGCAGCCGTCAGTCTTGCTCTGCAAGCCAAAGACCTACCCTTGCAAGACAAGTGCTGCTTTGCTCTCAAGAAAATTGCCTTTCTCAGGGAGCACGGCACTTTGGAGCAGTGAGTAGGGGCATAGTACATTACCTTGCAGTAGTGAGTAAGGGTGTAGTATGTCACATTGTAGAAATTAGAAGCGGCGTAGTGCGGCACATCGGAGCAGTAAGTATTGGTGTAGGGTCAATTTGAAACAGTGAGTAGAGGTGTATAGGTCGTCATCGAGCAACGAGGAGGGTTGTAGTGCGGCTCCTGTGAGCAGTTGGTAGGGGTATGGTAAAATGAAAACTGTGAGGAGGGATGCAGTACGCACGCCACCGTGTAGCTGTGATTTGGGGTGCTGTGAGTCGCTTGGAAGCAGCGATTGGAATATAGTGTGGCGCCCAGGAGCAGTGTGTAAGGCTGTAGTGCAGCACCTAGGAGCAGGTGTGGAGCGCAACTTCTAGGAGTAGGGGTGTTGCACGGAATCCTACGAGTAAGGTGTAGCACTACACTTAGGAGTCGGGGCGTTATGTGGTACCTCGGAGGCAGTGAGTAAGTGCGTAGTGCGGTAACCTGTTAGCAGTGAGTAGAAGGTGTAGTTTGTCACATTGAAGCCGTCAGGTACTACGCTGGCACTAGTGAGTGATGGTGAAGCTGTTTTCGTCATCTTCAGGTACTGATTTGACATTCGCGATTGAAAATCTTGCAACTCCAGTTTAATCTAATCATGTCATCTTATCCCAAGGCCGTTGATGGTGCTTCCAGACTAATACCTATAACAACAGTTTTTAATGTGTGCAGACTCCGCGAGGCACGACAAGAGCTCAAGAAACAAGAAAAGTTGCTCGAACAAAGCATCAAAGAAGAAAAAGAGAAAGAAGAAAAAGATGCTGCCGAAAGAAAAAAGAAAGAAGCAGAGGAGAAAATCAAAGCGGCTAAAGGTATGATATTTTGGATTCTGGTAACCCTGTAGGACGCAGCTTTTTTAATTGGTCTAGCTTGTCTTGCTCCCTCTCTTATTACAGATGTAGCTAAACATACTATTTAACTGTTTTGCAGCTTACTCTTGTTTCCCTGCATTGTTCGCTGTAACCTAATCCAAGAGTTTTGTTTTGTTTGCAGAAGAGGTTAAGAAGGACGAGGAGAAGGCTACTGCAGCAGCGGCGGCACAGCAGCCTCTTCCTTCACAGGAGCAGCAGCCCGCTCATCAGGGCCCTCCCCAGCCGCAGTTCCCAATGCCCTGCTTCTCTGCAGACGGTGAGACAGGCTGCTGTCAGCTCGGACAACTTGAAACTTGTAGACAGAAACCCAAGGCCGTATCCCTCACGGAAGAAAGTGGCCGACGGCAAGACGCTCCTCACACTACCATCCATACATTCGCATACACCAAATCTTGCAACCTTATACCAAATCATAGGAACTCGGAATCTGAGTTCATGACGGGGTTCATCATTTGTTGTAATGCTAAAATTCATCTTGAAGCTCTGTACAGTAAAGAGCGCAATAGTAGATTTGATGATTATTCTAGAATCGAGACTCCGGTGGAGGTGGGCCCTCTTTAGTATAATCTTGAGCTTCTTACTGCACAGCAGTAATGGATGGATTATGAATCCACATTGGCGCTTTATTCGTTGTTTTTCCTTTTAGTCACGAGAGTTGAGGTAGAGAGAGAGCGTGCAATGGATAGGTGCGAGTGCTTGTGAATGGATGGGATGAGTTGGGATCTTGCATTGTTGATTTTCCGCCCTTGGCGACTCGTTTAGAAACAGGTTGGACCTGGGTGGGGGAGGGCCAGGTTACTATGACGCAGCAAAGGGAACTAGTTGACGAACGTCTGTCGAGCCCTGCTGCTGCTAACACTCATCTCTGACCTCGCTCCTGGCCCGGAGTGTGCGTGGCGTGGCCTCCTGGCCATATTTTTAGCGCCTTAAGGCTAGTTTTGTTTCTGGGGGATTCGATCTAGATCTGTGAGTGTGTAATAATATTCTGTATGTATGTAATACTATTCAATCCTTATTTTGATATAAAATTGTTCAAATGATGTCCTGCTATTGGTCAGATTGATTTATTGGGCATTGTTTTTTTATGAGTTTGACCCGTTTATTGTATAGTCGTGTTATTGATGAAGAGAGAATAGAAATACCAGCTTTCTGTAACGCCCCCTGAACCCTCCTCTTCCTCATCATGAAGGTGTGATCACATACGCCCCGATGGAGGGTTACGGCTATGGAGTGGGTACAAGTGATACTCCGCTCCAGCAGCAAGGACCGCCGCCTGCATCTCTGCAGCAGCAGCAGCAGCAGCAACAACAACAACAACAGCAGCAGCGTCCTCCACCGGCCTCCTACAACGAACAGCAGCCGGTCACCCTGTGGCCGCCGCACCCTGATCTGTAAGTTTGATACATCATCAGGACATGGCCGGTCTTTCATTGTCTTGATGAAAATATCATTGCTGGATAATCGAACAAATTTCATATCTGTTGTTGGTGATATTCAGCTTAAGTCTTTCCAATGGGATGAACACATGTTTTATTTACCATTTCCTGGAAATAGCTCAGAGACAAAAGATCAGACATCCAATATTACTTGTAGACTTTGCCAGTCATCAAACTGAGTGTTACAAACTTTCAGCAGTGATCCTAAATCAACGGCCAGAACGAGGCCAGAGTCCCGTGAAATATCTCTATGTGCCCTCTAGTTCAGCAAGCTTTGTTGGTGATGTTCTGCAGTCTTAATTCCTTCCTTTGGCATCTGCTAGGTTCTCGAACAGCACGGGGTCACGGACTAACTGTTTTGAAAGAACCCCCTCATTTTCATTCACTAATTTTTTCAACCTTCACTGTATCTCATTTTCTCCCTCATTCTGAATTTACTTGAATTTATTTACCGCATTTGCATCATATATTTAGTTTAAAATTTCAACTTATTTCACATTCCCTCTTAATAAATCTCCCTTTAGTCGTAGCACCTTGGACCTAATTTCCGTTACCTCTGTCTAATTCTCAAGAAAATTGATCTGGAGTTGACATAGATTTCATTCATCTTGCAATTTATTTTGTGTCTTCAACATGAACTGTTGACGTGTGTTTATTATGAAGTTATTGATTCTCTTCTCTTGACTATCCCCTCTGTCTTTCACCTAATGGGTCAAAACTACGAGATCCGGTTTTCTCTTCACTATGTACTTCCCTTATCATACGCGACACAATTTTGATGATTGTGTTTGATGAGCAGGAGTCCTGAAGAGCGTGAACGTCAGCAGCAGAACAGGCAATATGAAGACATGCTCCGTAACAGACACATGGCTGGACAGGTAACTATTACTTATGATATCCCGACGTCCAGCCTTCTCACATCTAGTGCTTCTTCCTATCTTTTGTGTAGAGCTGCTAAGGGAAAAGCGCAAAAAAGTGTATTTTATTATTTCATTTAGCTGCAAAATAAGGAAGTGTTTATAAATGATAATCATAGATTTTACACTATATAACACATACCTAATTATAATATAACCAATAGTCTATCACTCGGTGTGTGATTTGAGATGTTATAGATGTATAAACATGTATAAATAACATTTTTGAACGCGGCTGAAATTCTAACCAATTTGAATGATATATTTCTTAAAGGCTTACCAATTGAATTAAACGAACATATTTATGATTTTGATAACAAAATATGAATCCGTTTGATTTCAATGATCTTAGTCTGATAAGGATATATATGAAAGTTACTAAAATGGTGATTCGCACTCCTATTGGCGATAAAACTAACTGCGTTTGCTGCAGCCAGTGTCGGGCAAAACCAAGCTCCCAATTATATTGATCTGATTACTGCAAAGGAGCTTTGGACAAGATACTCCAACACTGGGCGCAGTTGTGATAGTTCGGCTATCGACATTTCTCAAACTCTGTTGTAATTGTGTTGCTCGTTCTTGTGTCATCAGGGTCTTAGTCAACAAGGGGGACCTGGTCCAAACCTGGCCGCGGACAATAGAGGTCCTATGTCTGGCCTCCCTCAAGTGGGACCTAACCTGCCTCCTCTGATGCCTCCGCCACCTTTCCCTAACCTGCAATCCTTCTCTGGCCCGGGCAACCCCGGCAATATGGGGTAAGCTCGCCTGACAAGATGAGCTCTCTTGTTTTTATATTTATCATTAGCGATTGTTAATGATCATGGATGAAAATGCTAAACTGATGGGCATCATCTCGAAAGACGTTAAAAAAATTGTGTTCATTGTAACTTTGCCACTCCTAGTCATAATCAAGAACTGTGTACTTTGTAATGCAAGTATGTAGCTGAACAGTTACAGATAAATACAAATACAGACACTGGGCCGAATTCTTCCAGCAATGGGGGTAGCCTACGACAAGGTGCACCTCACACTCTCATACACTCACACTCGCACACTTTAGCTCTTTTGCGCTAAAGGGTCCGGCCGGGAACCCCGAAACACACCCTCCGGGTCATAAGTGCGGTTCGAGGTTACTGTCGGCAGCAGGGCCCGACAGTGTGACTGGTTTACCCCCTGTCGCGTCATGATGATCGGCCCCTCCGCACACGACCATCCCGTCTCTCAACGATGTGCCTTGGGCTAGATCGCACATCAGGGCAACGTCAAAACTCATCCGTTCACAATCATTCTCCACTCATGCCTATCCAGGGCACGCTCTCTCGCTACCTCCACACTCAGGTCTCTCCATCCTAACGCCTGCTTCACATCATCTATCCACCCAAACTACGGTCTCCCACTCGGCCTACGTCCACTCGTCTCTGCCTTCCACACCCTTTTCACCCATCTCCCCTCATCCATCCTCACCACGTGCCCGAACCATCTCAGAACACGCGAATCCCTTAACTTCTTCACCATCCCCGTTCTGATTCGAACCACGTTGTTAGTGAACCTGTCTCTCAGCGACACTCAGCCATGCTCCTCAAACATTTCATCTCAAAAACATTCAATCTTCTTCTCTCCTTTGCTCTCATCCCCAAGCCTCAGCTAAGTACAGCACAGTTGGGACAACGACACCCTCATACAGCCCTCTCTTCGCGTCCATCCCCAACGTCCTGCAGCTCATTACGCTCTTCAGTGCACCCATACTTTTCACCCCTCCTTCACTGGCGACTTCACCTCAGTATTCCACTAGTTCAGTCTTCTCCACATGGGAGCCCTGATACTTGAAATACTGAACTTCTTCCATCAACTCTCCATTTAGGAGGACACTAATACTGCTCGCATAGGGCATAGGCAGTCCTCGAGCATCTCATAACTTTACTTTTACACATGTTTACTCGAAGCTTCCTCCTCTCACACACTCTACCAAACTCAGACATTAGCCTACATAGCTTCTCTGAAACCGCCACTAGAGCCGTATCATCCGCAAACAGCAATTGGCTCAACTGCCAACTTGGCCCATTCGCGTCCAAGCTCCAAGCCACGACCCAGCACACTCGCGTTCACCTCTCTGACCACTCCATTCATATAGAGATTGAACAGCCAAGGAGACATCATGCAGCCTTGTGTCAGACCCACTTTCACTGTGAACCAATCACTCGCCTTGCTTCTCACTCTGACACATGCTCGGCTGCCAACATAGAAACTCAGCACCGCTTTCAACAGCTTTCCGCACCCTTCATACAAACGCAACACTCTCCAAAGTGCTTCCCTGTCAATCCTGTCGTATGCCTTTTCCCGATTCATGAAGGCCCAAAACACATCCTTTTCCTTTGCAAGGTACTTCTCACAGACCTGTCTTACTGCAAAAATCTGATCGGCACACCCTCTACCACTCATAAAGCGACATAGTTCCTCTCAAATTGTGCAATCCGTACATTCTCTTATCCTTTCGATCAGCATTCTGCCATACAGCTTACCGACCACACACAAACTGATACCTCTTGAGTTGCAGCATTCATTTTTATCTCCTTTGCTGTCATACAGCGGGCCAATGCAGGCACTGCGCCTCTCAATCGGCACCACGTCAGCAACAAAACAAATGTTCAGTAGCTTCACCAACTATTTGACAATCGTTATTCCACCCTTTTTCATGCACTCAGTCGCAACGCCATCCAAACCAGGGGCTTTCCCTACTTTCTTCACCTCCAACGCCTCCTGCCCCTCTTTTCTAGTAATGTCTGCAGCCAGTCTCTCTCCAAAAACCGCTATCCGCGCACCACCACCCACAGCAACAATGTCAGCCTCTCTGTCATCCTCGACGTTCAACAATTCATCAAAATACTTGATCCACCTTTTCAGTACACCACCACTCTCCGTCAACAACTGGCCGTTCTCATCTTTCACCGCCTCCTCCTTTCCGGTCTCTCCCTTTCTCACCCTCTTAACCTCTTTGTAGAACATATTTTTGTTCTCAAAATGCTGTTACAACTGTCTTCCCCACCTGGCATCAGCGTCCTTTTTGGTTCTCTTCACCACTCGCTTTACCTCCTTCCTCTTCTCCTTATAGTTGTCATAGGCTACCACCGACTTCGCCTGCAACCACTCCTCAAAAGCTCTTCTCTTCTGCGCCACCGCCAGTTTTACAGTTCCACCACTCGCAGCCCTTCCGTCTGCACCCGCCCACACGTCGCACACCACACACATTTCTCGAACATCTCAACAAGGCATTTCTGAACGTCTCCCATTCTTCCTCCACATCCTGCAGGTCCTACTCTCTCACGTTGTCAAATTCCTCCATCAACACCCGCTGAAACTTTTCCGCTCTGCTTTTCTCATTTAGCTCACTCACTTTCACAACCTCTCTTCCTCCTCCCACTCTTTTCTTCCCCTTCCAAACTTCTCCATCCCGGAGGACCACCGTTTTCTTACTTCACTATGAGTAGGACACATTTGTGACCTCTCTCTATATCCCTATAAACAGTAGTGACCTAAGCATGCCGTGAGTCGAAACAATTCCGGAGACTGAGGATGATTTGTTGATGACTTGATGCAGCACTGGCTGCTGGTTTGACGTTCGGGGCCAGAAGGACATTGACTCCAGTGCACTAGAAAGCCTTGACACTCTAATCTAATCTTTCCCTACCACCTAAGCTCCACTCTCAATATTCCCTCCATCAGCAGATGGTCAGACATTTCTCCACCCTCTCCTCTCAACACCCGCACATCCAACAGCCTCTATACCACTCTCCCCGAAATCAGCACAAAATCCATCAGTGCTCTCTCCAGCCTGCACCACGGGCCATCATTACCCAAATGTACTTGTGGATATCTCGCTTCTTGAACAAACTGTTCCCGACCACCAACTCCTGCTCCATACATAGACCTATCAGGTTTTCTCCACTGTCATTTCTACCGGGAACGCCATACCTTCCTATCACATTCTCCACCACTACATCTCCAACTCTCGCATCAAGGTCACCCAGTACTACTACATTGAAATGACCTCCAAAACTCTCACTACACTCACTTAGGTCAGTCTAGAATTGCTTCACTCCTCTCGCTGCCAGGTCCGTAAGCACTCACAAATGCCCATCTTTCTACGCCCAACTTGACTTTCACCCACATCTATCTTGAGGACACCTCTTCCCACTCAGTAACGCTACTAACCAGTCGATCACTCAATAGCATTACCACATCTTCTCGTGCCCCAACTTCATCTACGCCTGACTTTCTTCCACTTACCATTCCAAACTCACATTCGCCCTTACCCTTCTGTTTATTCTCACTCAGCGCCAACACATCTAACTTCCTCCTCACAAAGATATCACCAATCTCTCGCCTCTGTGCTTCATTCTCACTACAACCACGCTCATTCAGCGACCCTAACAACAGGGTTCGGAGAGGCGTGAGCCTCTCTTCCCCCCGCTCGTCTTGCCGTATTTTAGGGAGAAAATTTTACAGATGAGGGATTCCTAGCCCCCTCGCCCCGCCCCGCCCCGTATTAATCGCCTCTTACGACACGCAAGGGTTGCGGTAGCAGTATTTTAACACCCATGCTATGTAGCTAAACAGTCACTATAAATATTTTGCAGTTTGCTTCGCGGAACAGTAACTATTCTGCAAGATTGATATTCCTTACCCTTAGTAGATTTGAAGAGAGTATATCAGTTCCTGATACTCTTTGCATTTTTTTTAGCGATCCTGGAAATCAGCAGCCCGGCTTCAAGAGACCTTTCCCTCAAGAGTTCAGGTGAGATCGATCGAATAACATCTCGCAAGTCTTCCTGATGCCTTCAACAGAACAATGTAGTGCTTTTCAATACATGAATTTCAGTTGATTTTATATGTTGATTCAATGCATAATGTGTTGAAAAGATGTTGGTCCTACTTACCATAATTGAAGTGCATTCAACTCAACTAGACCTGTTAGAAACATTGTCTAATATTTGCTGCAGGGATGGCGATGGATCAGAGGCCAAACAAGCTCGCATGGACCCTTCATCACGCCACCAAGGTAATCTCAAACAGTTCGACCCTCACTACACAGAACAGAGCGGTCCTGCAGCGCCCCCCAGCCACAGAGCTACCTTTGGCTCGTATGGTGACGGACCTATGCCCTTTGGAAGGCCCAGTGGTCTGCGGAACTTCATGCGAGGAGGTCATAATGACCAGCCCATGAGAGGAGGTCCTAATGACCAGTCCATGCGAGGTAGACCTGATGACCAGTCTATGCGAGGCGGACCTAACAATGAGCCCATGCGAGGAGGCTCTAACAGTGAACCCATGCGAGGAGGGCATAACAACGAGCCGCTTCCTCCCAACGGCGGTCCTGGCGCCGGTCCTCACGGGGGCCCCATCAGACCCCTCCACAGTGACGGCCTTCTACCACCACAGGCCCGACACTCTAATGGTCTGCCCGACTTCAGTGGACAGTCTAGACCACAGGGTCCTCCCAACGATGGACCGCGTGGTCCATTCGGCCCACAGAACTCGACTGGTGCCAGTGAAGGTGAGAAAACGTTTCAATTACTTGTTGGTAAATGGTAAAGGCAAATGTGAGTTTGGTAAAGCAAGTGGTAGGAAAACGGCCGTAAAGAAAGGTTGGGCACAAGAAGCTGTGTTGTTATTAGGTGTTCGGATGGCTAATAACGGTACGGAGTGGAGAGAAGTGTCCCTTGAGTTGATGTGTGTGAATGTTAAATTATGATTGGAAAGATTGGCGTTGGTGAGTGCTTACGGACCAGGTAGCGAGAAGAGTGAGGAGTGTCTCGTGTGTATGATTCGTCAATACAACGTGGTGGTACTGGATAGCCTAAATGTGAGAGTTGGAGACGTAGTGGTAGAGAATGGGGTTGGGAGGTATGGCGTTTCAACCGAATTGGTTTATGCATGAAGCGGGAGCTGGTTGTTGGAGAGTGCTTCTTGAAGAAACGTGATATCCACAAGTACACATGAGTAAAGATCGCCCGCGGTGCAGCAATGGCGAGAAAGCTGATTGATTTCGTGCTAATTTTGAGGAGAGTGGTGGGGAGGCTGTAGAAAAAGCGGGTGTTGAGCGGGCACTGGAGAAATGTCTGATCATTTACTGGTGGAAGGAAGATTGAGAATAGAGCAGGGGTTGGAAGAGTGAAATAGAAAGAGCTAGTGAAGGGCAGCAAATAAAATGTATCAATCCGAACTGTGAAGTTCCAGCAGGCGTCGAAGGAGGATTATGACATCTTGAGAGAGAGGCCTGGAAAATCTTGTGACGAATTGACGAATGGAAGATTTTCAGAGTTGCTGTGTTGAGATGTAGAGAAATGTCTCGGGTGTAGACCAAGTGTTGCAGGAAGGATTGCGAATGGTAAAAGATTTGGTTGTACAGAATTGATGAACATTTTTAGGATTGGTTGCTGTCCAGGTTGTTGGTGGTCTCTGACAACTATAGATAGAAGAGAAAGGAGGTGAATGATGTGAGAGCAAAGAAGGACTCTGATGCTATGAGGGATAGGCGGTTATACGCAAATTTTGAGAAAATGATGTTCTGGAAAAGGTTTGAGTGAGTTGAGCAGTGCAAGACTGAGCAAGCGGCCGGTTGTCGGAGAGTAGCGATGTACGGAAAACGTGGACTAAGTATGTTGGAGGAATTGTTGAATATTGAAAATGTCATAGAAGCTGACATTGGTGCTAGGGGTTGGCAACTCGTATTACCAACCGATTTTGAGAGCAAGAACTGTTTCGGGCATTAATAAGGAAGAGGTGCCAGAGGCGGTAGAGATTACGGAAACAGGGAAAACCCCTGGCTTGGATGACGTCTCGGCTGAGTGTCTGATGAGGAGGGGCGGAGTAACGGCAGGTTGTTAAGTACTCAATCTGTGTTCTTTGTGGGGCGTACCCCCCCCTAGGCATCTGTAAGGTTCACGGGCCGCGCGGAGTCACGGCCCAACCGGGAGGGGTGAATACCCTTATTTCCCTTCAGACTTCCCTCTTCTTCACCTTTTACTATCTCTCCTTTTCTCCCCCATCCTGATTTGCTTGACTTTTTATTTGCCTCATTTGCATCTTATGTTTAGTTCAAATTTCCTTAAACTTGTCTGAGACTGCTTCTTAACAACTCTCCTAATAGTCGTTGCACACATACACACGCACACGCAGACACACACTCAAACGTTCACGTACCGCTTCTAACTATTCTCCTTTCGGGTGGCAAATAACAGCCAAGTTGCGCTCTTTCATGCAACCTTTTTCTACGACTATTCCTTCTTCTTTCCATTCTTGCTGTTCTCATGCGTGAAATTCCCTAACCTAGTGTAGATCTCTAGCATGGGATCCCAGTTTTCTGTCACTTCTTCATCTTCCCCCTCAGCAGGTGTTGGAGCGCGTAGCCCGTACCTTAAGGACTACTGCGGATCCTTGGGGCTCTGAAGCAGGCTAGGTAGTGTGTTATTCCACCTTACTGCCATGTGGGGAGTGCTGGGACCATATGGCCTCAGCACCTTAGGAGTTCCAGTACCTTCTGTGGCACCCGTACATACCATAGACGTTCACCGCGTAAAGGACTTTGACTTTGCGCTGCAGTAAATTTTATCTCGAACATTAAAAAAGAAGAAAAACAAAGACTAACTTGATGCAGCACTGTTTGCTGGTTTGACATTCGGCGCTAGAAGGACGATGACTCCAGCGCGTTAGAAAGCCTCGTCACTCTTATCGAGTCCGATCTAATCTTGTCGGGCGTAGTGCCGATTGAGCAACTCAACAGGTATTCGTTTTTCGTGTGTGGTTGGTAAGTTGTACGGGAGATTACTGATCAAGAGGATTAGAGAAGTACGGATAGGACAATTTGCGAGGAACTGTGACTTGAATAGTTTTAGGGAGTGCGGATCGGATTGGGCTGAGAGAAAATTCTATGAGAAGTAACTTACGAAGACAACATAGATATTCTGGGTATTCACGGATCTGGAATTAAACTGCAAATGGTTTTGCGATTGTATGGTGTGAGCGGAAACTTGTTCGAGCAGCCAAGATAAATCACATTACTGAGCGAGGTGAGTGCTTGGTTCGCATTGAAAGTGGGACTGAAACGAGGTGACGCTTAGAGCTTTCATGAGGTTTAGCAGTTGAATCAGTTACTTGCAGTTGCTAGGAGCTAATAGAAGAGTTAGAAGCAAGTTGAAATCAGTTGCAGTTTCCATATGTAATGACGCTGGTGGCTGATTCGGAGAAGTTGTGCACGCTTTTGTCGGAGTTTTGTAGAGCTTGTGAGATGAGGAAGCTATTCTGGAAATAGCGATGCGAGTGGGATCGATGTATGCATAAATGGAGCGTTTTTGAGGAAGTTCCATGTTTAAATACCTGGACACGCGAGCGAAGATGACTGGACTAGTGGAAACAGATAAATTCTACAGTGAAAGAAGGATGTTAAGTGTTGAGTACATGGAAGAGTGCTAGGAGCTGTAGGATATCCCATAGGTATGGAAGCTAAGAGACAGTTGTATGTGGGTGTCATTGTCCCACTGTATTCTACAGGGCTAGGACGTGAGGTGCGAGAGCGAAAGAAAGAAGGTTGAATCTTCCAAGATGATATGTTTAGAGATTTGGTTATGAAGACGTGTTGAGGGATAGGATCGACAAAGACGATGTTCGGAGGAAGTTGGAGGACAGAACGGATTCACGTTTTCTCATGTGGTTCGGATGGATGATGAGAAAAAAGGTGATGAAGTGGAGATGGACGGGCGCAAGCGTTGAGAATGACCATAGCTTGGGTATGTGGCGTGAAGTGAGTTTCAGGGAAGAGGGTACATCAGCGTTGAGATAACGTGAGCCGGTACAATGGATAGGCGTGAGTGTAAAAATGTTTGGACGAGTTTGACGAGGTCTCCGGTCCTTGGCATCTCGTTGAGAAACCGAATGGACGTATGTGGAGAAGTGCCCGGCAATTAAGACGCAGCAGAGTTGAACCAACGAAAGCTGTCTGGCATAGTTGCTGAATCCGATCACGGACCTCACTCGTGACCCTAAGTGTGGTACGGTGTTTTAGCCAGACATTTTAGCCCTATAAGAGCTAAGTTTTGGTATGTTAGCGAGTGCTTGATAGTAGCGCTTGTTGCATCTTGCCTTCAGCCACCCTCTTTCTTTGATTAGGCCCTGCGTCTGTATATTCATTATTCAACATCCTGTAGTATCATTTTTTTCGAAATTTTCCAGTGAATTATATTTTAATCCAAAACTGTACTTTTCAGTTTTACAGATACAGACACTAGGCCGCGTCCCCCAGAAAGGGGGGTGGCCGACGGCAAGGCTCACCTCACACGCTCACACTCACACAACTTAGCCCTTTTGTGCTAAAGGGTCCGGCCGGTAGTCCCTCAACTTACACTCTGGGTCCCGAATGCACCGAGGAACCGTCGTCAGCAGCAGGGCCCAACAGTTTTCACTGGTTTACCCCGCCCCCTCATAATGGCCGGGCCCCCCCCCCCCACGACCATCCCGAGCGGGAAAGCACATCAGAGCAGCGTCAAAATCAACCATTCACAACCATTCTCCACTCACGCCTGTTCATTGCACGCTCTCTCGCCACCTTCACATTCATGTCTCTTCTTCCCAACGCCTGCTTCAGACCATCCATCCACCCAAACTTCGGTCTACCTCTAGGCCT
>SDVV010000662.1:1176-16116 GCA_016164225.1 Gammarus roeselii
TGAAGCCATGAACGAACCTGTCGGGTAGGTGTTGTCTGTCTGCGTGGGTAAGTAGCTATACAGTGAAGTGTTTTGTGGCTGCATCAATGGATGTAAATTAAGCAATGTCACTCTTGAAGGGCAGTTTTATAAATATTGTGTATTCGTCCCAGTCTGCTCTCTTTTCTTCATGAAAAGTGTAAGGGGGCATATTGTGGACAAGGGATTGGAGTTAATAATGAGGATTTTTTGGAGGTGGTCGGACAACATGTGTTGGTGAACCGCCCACTGGCAATTTAGAGCACGATTGGGAAAGCAGGACGAGACGTCTGGAGAGGTCTGATAAGTGTTGTGGGTTGAAATGGTTGCGATGTTCATGATTGAAGTGGCAGGTAACAATTGGGTAACTTAACACTAGCAACAAATGGCAGACTAGACACGTACCGTCCATCTTCAAGCTGTTTTCCTGCGAAGATAAGACGTTGCTGATCTGGGGGGATACCCTCCTTATCTTGAATTTTAGCCTTGACATTTTCAATGCTGTCAGAAGCCTCAACCTCAAGGGTGATGGTCTTCCCAGTGAGGGTCTTGACAAAGATCTGCATGGTTGCAGCTGCGGAAACAGAAGTGAATTAATGAACTATATCTAAAAGATCATGAATTGAAAAATCATTTGTGCCTCAACTCAATTAGTCAAAAGCTATGAGAACAATTGATTGTTGTCCAACACAACTTGTCCTACTTGCTAGTGCAAACAGTTTGCAAGTTATGAAAAATTCACTCTAGTCCACATACATGTCCCTCCCTACTTAGGTAGAAAGAGTGGTAAGAGTGGACCCATTATGAGAAAACATGCCAGGATGAGCATGCCGGTCCAATTCTATCAACTACACAGAAGAGAACTAATGATTAAACCAATTTAAAGCCGAAGCAGGATCTGACTGGCAAATGCTGATGCCACAGCAGGAGTGAAAGATGTCCCAGCAGCTGTGGGTCAGGTGGCAGCTACACTGCAACCTACTTTTAAAAGCGAAGCGCCAAAGACCCTGTGACAAAACATTTTTACATTTGTATGTGTAGACATAGCAGTTGCCCCCTAGTAAGGAGGGTGGCTAAGTTAGGCTGACACAGCGGGGGGAGGCGCCCCATCTCCCCGTCACAAGACCGCCGTGTCCATGCCGAGGCTCGAACTTGCAACATGCGGCACCAGAGGCTGACACTGCAGTCAGACACGCTAACCACTTGGCCGCAGCGGCCTTCATTTAGTTATACATATACATATAGATATATATAATTTTTTTGCCAGCATTGGCCTCTGCCAGCTGGATATTTTGGCTTCTAACAAACTTTGTGAATTTAACATTTGGCAACACTTCTCTTTGAGTCACATGAATGAATCTGATTTAGAGATTTAGGAATAAAATAACATGGTGGCTGAAACTTTTGATACTCTACAGTTGAGCAATTTCCCCAGTTTCAAAAATAATTGACTTGTTAGAAAAGATATCAGCAGTATGTAATATACTAAAAGCATTGGTGACAGCCTAATTAAAATAACAAAATACACTTGAAATGGAATATTCAGCTGTAGAAATTTGGGTATGGAAGCATTTCCATTGACAAATTGAGCACCCATCCGCCATTTGGAGTAATGGAAGCAGTCATGAGTCATATAATTACACAACAACTATTCCTTCCCGTGATTGGCAAATCCGTACATAAGAAATTCTTGCATGAATGACCTAGACCATATGCAGTGATCTTAACAATGATATCAAACATGGATTCAGAAATAAATTGTGTAATCTCATTGAGGTCACTAATTCTTTTATTCATCATTACCACAGCACCAAAATAAACTTGGACTTTTCAAAATTTGATGCCAGTGCTTCATAAACTTGGTAGGATACCCCATGAGCACATAGCTACTAAACAAGTCAAGAACAGTAATAAGAAACAATTCCAGGCGGCTTCACAACTGGCTCACAGGCCTAACACAATAAGTCTATAAATGCCAAGGATAAAGTCTGAGTTCTACAGTCACATCTATAATTTCCAAGCCCCACCTATTCAGACAATGGAATCAGCATGATATGCATATTAACCAGAACACCAGAGCAACCAAGAACTGATCCACACCCAGAATCCCTTTTTTATTCAAAATGACTTATAAATTAGTAGACTGGGCCAGCACAGGGAATATCCTATTCAATGTTAACAAATGCAGTTCTGTGCATCAAGACTATCAATAGAAAATTGATTTCATGACAAAACAAGAACCAAATGATGCCACAAAATGGAGACTGCTCCATTTCCATGAGATAAAAAGTATGACAAACTTGGTTAAAATCCCTCAAAACAGCCACGCAGAAAACTTTAACAATAAAGATAAAATATCACTGGTCAAGTGTTGCTTGCTCCCCCATGGTGTTGTAAATAATAACACCACTTAAAAATGACACACAGCAGCCACAGGAGGCTACCTCCGTTGGAGCCTTGCTGCAGCTGGCAGCAATCAGGTCCAACTAGTTGAAATGGAAATAAGGCGCTAAAAAGGGCTTTTTGCCTGTGCAAGGCCTATTGAGGATACTATCTTGTAAATATAGAAATTATATATATATATATACTTGCATACTATTCATTGCTTGAAGATGGGCAGCAAAACTTTGAATTCTACATTTGTTCATCGGCAATGCAGAAACCATCTTCAAAAGATGAGGAAGATGCTATGAAGTAAACTTTTCCCATACAAATGCTGCAGCAACCAACAATTCCAACAAGATTTAGGTATCAATGGTGCAGATGACTTGTGAGGTGATATCAGCTTGTTTTGACAATAAATCAGTAGCAATGTTCACTCAAGATTGCCATTTCATCTATGTACAGAATCTGGAAGTAAAGGCTTCCACTCAAGCTACCACTCTCCATCTTTACTGTCAGTAGTTCTGCTCTCATGGTCTGTTTATTACTCATAAGACTCATTATGGCTCATGTGTAGAAGCATGTGGGATATTTGGGAGGTCCAGCACTGTTGAAGCCTGTTTAGAGGCAGTGAATCAAGACAGCCGTTTCCCACAGCGAGGTTACTTTAGAATCTGGTGAAATGTTGGAAGATATTTCAATAATATGTGATATCAGTTTATCTGCACCAGGTATCAGCACATGCCAGGAGATTTGTCACTCCTACAACAGGTCACAGCTTAGTTGCTCCCTGACCCACAATAAGGAAGACGAGGGGAGGGGGAAGGAATTCCACTCATGCTGTGGCATCGGCATTTGCATGTTGCTGCCACATTGACAGTCATACCACAGCTCAGCACTTTTTAAATGCACCAGGTAAAGTTGAATGCACCAGTTTCAATCATTTTACCTGTCACCAGTTTAGGCCATTTGTCATTCAGCAGTATTCTGCCAATCCTCGACTGGTCATCCATTGTAACCATCATCAATTTTGTTTAAATCAACATGGATCAAGCATCCATACAGAAATTGATTCTTCAGAATATCTTCATATTGAGAATGACCCAAAGGCTTTTAATGCCATGAGTTTTATCACATCAGCAATTTTTCCAGCAAAGGCCTATGAGCTGCAAGATTTTTCAGACCTATTCCTTCATTTAGCAATGCAGAGAGGAGAGAAGTAATGTACAAGTGTTGAATTAGTCATTTCTAAAGGCTCTCGTGACCTAAGAAGTTCCTGTCATTAGTGTTAAATTTAGGGATTTACTCTCCGAAATCCAACATGTTGTAAGTGAATAAAATCAGGGCGTTTATATCCTTTTACCGCTGCCATACTGTGGTACGCAATTTTGTGTCATGTGTGCATGCCTTACTGATGGACCAGGGTAGAAAAAGTACTATCAGAGGTATGCATAACTCATCAGACATTTAGTTAACAACTTTGCTAAGATAATATCATCAATAACTTAGTTTTACATAATTAAATTTAATGTAATTATTAAACTATGCAGACTTTATGCAGCAACTCTGCTGAAATTTGTTATACCAATAAACTCCATGGCAAGGAACTGTACATTGTGACATTTGCAAAGACGGGCTTTCACCATCTTTGCATATCATACGTCAGGCAGAAACGGATGTCGCTTTGCGAGCGTTGATAGTTCAGAATCTCTACTGGAGCGGAAGTGAAAAAGGTTTGTGCTGCTCCACAACTAGGCATAGACGCTTTCCTCCCCTTTGCTCCACAACTCAGCAGAGCTATCGAGTCTGTGCTAAGCTATGCAGCGTGTGTTCGTAATTATATGGAAGTCAGTGACCCATCAATTTTTCACAACTTCGCGAAGATCACCATTTGGAGTAACTGATTTGCATTGGACATTTCCAGTCTGGCTGGTGTGGATTTGGAAGACTGCAAAAGAAAGACATTCCTGTGTACATGCAGCAAAATTCAAAGAAATCCACATAATTCGATATGCCAAGTATAAGTGGCATTTTTTTTGAGTTAGTCATGAAAAAAATTGCAGGTAGCTCTATTTGGTAGACCAGTGCCAAACATTAATAACTACTGAGCTCTCAAATAGGATACTTTGCAGGGCATTCAGTGTAGGGCAGTGAGCCAGACATCGCTTCTATCAAAGAGATAGGGCTAAACAGTAACAAATAACAGCAAGACTATAGATTCATTTACAGTAATTATAGTTGTCAACATTGACCGACTACTACACTGATAGATCACAGCAAAAAAGGTCATTGTTTTTACTCTGGTCCACATTCATGTCCCAAACAACTTGTATAGCATGGGTGGTAAGAGTGGACCAATGTGAAATAAAGTTCATGCAAAGCCAAGGGACAATTTGGGGTTGAGTCATTCAAGTTAAGTTTCACTAATTTGCAATAAACAATTATCGACTGCAAGCACATCAGTAGATATTGCTGTGCTTACAAGCACAACTCGTCTGCATTGACTTCATAACAGCCTATACTGACAGGAGCATAGTGCACCAATGCCAGTCAATAACTCAGATCCACATTAAGGTCTCAAGCTTTTTTTGTGTAGATTGGGTGGTAGGAGCGGAAAAAAATTGAGTTCAAAATAAATGTCATTGTACTGATTGACCTTAATGAAAGAGTTGGAGATTTAGTAGTGGAGAAGGTGATACAAAGATATGGCATTCCTGGTAGAATTGACTGTGGAGAAATCCTGATGTCTGTATGGAGCAGGAGTTGGTAGTTGGGAACAGTTTGTTCAAGAAGAGAGATATCCACAAGTACACATGGGTAAGGATAGCCCATGGTGCAGTGGTGGAGAGAGCACCGATGGATTTTGTGCCGATATCCAGGAGCGTGATGGGGAGGTAGTTGGATGTGCGGGTGTTGAGAGGGGAGGAGGGTCTGACCATCTGCTGGTGGAAGGTAGATTATGAGTGAAGAATAAGTGGAAGGGCAACAAAAGAGAGGAAGAGAGGTAGTGTATTAAGAGTTGACTGAATGTGAGAAGTAGAGCCAAGGAGCTTCAGCAGGCATTGAGGGAAGAATATAATGTGAGGAGACTGGATCTGAGATGTGGAGGAAGAATGGGAAGTGTTAAGGGATGCATTGCTGAGATGTGCAAAGGTGTGGTGTGCGCGCCGTGTATGCAGGTGCAGAAAGAAAGGTAGCGAGTGGTGGAATGAGGAGGTCAAACTGGCAGTGGCATGGAAAAGTAAAGCATTTGAGTGGTTGGAGGTGAAGTTGGTGGTGGCTTATAAAGGCTATAAAGAGAGAACCGACGTGAAGCCGGTGGTGAGGAGAGCCAAAAGGGACGCCGATGCCAGGTGGGTCAGATGACTGAGATGAAGAGGGTGAGAAAGGGAGAGACTAGACAAGAGGAAGTGGTGGAAGATGAAAATAGCCAGTTGTTGATAGAGCAGTGATGTACGGAAGAGGTGAGCCGAGTATTTTGAGTTGTTGAATGTCAAGAATGACAGAGGCTGACATTGTTACTGTGGTTGGTGGTTCTCGGATGCCAGTTTAGGGAGAAAGACTTGTGGTGGACATAACCAAGGAAGAGGTGCAGGAGGCGGTGGACAAGATGAAAGCAGGGAAAGCCCCTGGCTTGGATGGAGTTGCGACCGAGTGCCCGAAGAAGGGTGGCAAAACGATTGTCGAATGGTTGGTGAGGTTACTGAACTTGTCTTTTGGGGCAGACGTGGTACCAAATGAGTGGCGCAGTGCCTGCATTGTTCCGCTATATAGGGGCAAAGGAAATAAAAATGAAAGCTGCAATTTTAGAGGTATTCAGTTATGTGTGGTTGGTAAGTTGTACAGGCAAGTGCTGATTAAAAGGATTAGAGACTACAAACTACGTAATTGGAGAGGAACAGTGTGGCTTTAGGAGTGGTAAAGGGTGTGCAGATCAGATTTTTGCAGTGAGACGGGTCTTAGAGAAGTATCTTGCCAAAGGAAAGGATGTGTTCTGGGCCTTCATGGATCTGGAGAAGGCATACGACAGGATTGACAGGGAAGCGCTGTGGAATGTGTTGCGTACGTATGGAGTGGGCAGACATCTGTTAAAAGCTGTGCAGAGTTTCTATGTTGGCAGCAAAGCATTTGTCAGAGTAAGAAGCAAGGAGAGTGATTGGTCCACAGTGAAAGTGGGACCGAGACAAGGCTGCGTGACGTCTCCCTGGCTGTTGAACCTTTATATGGATGGAGTGGTCAGGGGAGCGTGCTGGGTCATGGCTTGGAACGGTTTTCTAAGAAATGGGCAGAGTTGGCAGTTGAGCCAGTTGCTATTTGCTGGTGATATTGCCCTGGTTGCAGATTCAGAGGAGAAGCTATGTAGACCAGTGTCAGTTTGGTAGGGTGTGAGAAGAGGAAGCTTCAAGTTAACATGGGTATGAGTCAAGTAATGAGATGCTCAAGGACTGTCTATGCAAGCAAAATAAGTGTCACCCTAAATGGGGGAGCTCTAGGAGGAAGTTCAGGGTTTAGAGTATCTGTGCTCCTTTGTGGAGATAACTGAACTAGTGGAAACTGAAGTGAAGGCACGAGTGAAGGAGCGGTGTAAAGTGTTGGGTGCACTGATGAGAGTAAGGAGCTGTAGGAGGTTGGGGATGGAAGCAATGAGAGGGTTGTATGAGTGTTGTTGTCCCAGCTGTGCTCTACAGAGCCAAGGCTTGAAGGGTGAGAGCAGAGGAGAGAAGGTTCAATGTTTTCAAGATGAAATGCTTTAGGAGCATGACTGGTGTAATGCAGAGAGATTGGATCACCAATGACGTGGTTTGAATCAAAACAGGGATGGCAAAGAAGTTGGAGGGGGAGTGGATTTGCATGTTCTGAGATGATTCGGGCACATGGAGAGGATGGATGAAGGGAGAATGGTGAAAAGGGTGATGAATGCGGGGGCTAGTGGTCGCAGGTCTAGAGGTAGACTAAAGCTTGGGTGGGTGGATGGTGTGAAGCAGGCGCTAGGAAGGAGAGACATGAATGTGGAGGTGGCAAGAGAGCGTGCAATGAACAGGCATGAGTGGAGAATGGTTGATTTTGACACTGCTTTGATGTGCTTTCCCACCCTTGGCATCCCATTGTTGGGATGGTTGTGTGTGGGGGGGGAGGTCAGTCATTATGACACATCTGGGGTAAACCAGTGAAGACTGTAGGGCCCTGCTGCTGACAAGACCCTTGGACTGCACTTGTGGCCCAGAGTATGTTGCGGGGGTACCAGCTGGACCCTTTAGCACAAAAGGGCAAAGTTGTGCAAGTGAGAGTGTACGAGGTGCGCTTTGCTGTCATCCACCCCCCTTTCAGGGAGGTGCGGCCTGGTGTCTGTATCTAAATCATTCATAAAATATGCCAGAATGCCACACAAGGACATAAAACATTTACAAACCCACATGAGTGGAATTTGCCAAGTCTAAATAAACGCGTATCCTATGGCACTGCCAAGTTGATAGTGCCTGAAGCAAATCAAGTAGTTTGGCTACTCACAGGATGCGTGAGATTCAAAATTGGTTTCTCATGAGTGCCAATACCAGACCCACAGTAGTGTTATGAACATAACAAATAATAATAGAGATGTAAATGCTGAACAGGTTACCTCACTCATGAACAGGAGTGCCGATACCAGACTAGACCCACAGTAGCCTTCTGAACACCAAAAACAAAAAATACCGGACAGGTTATTCCACTCACGAACAATCATCCTGTTGATTTATGTACATTTATTTAGCTTTCACAAATTAAACCAAGAACAAGGCATATCTACCAGTGTCAGTATGACTAGCAATGGAATATTGGAGGCCTCTGCAGGCGCGGTTATTTTTTTATCCATCAAATCTGTACGGCTCACACCTGCACTAATGTCGCTGGTTCTCAGCATCTTTTGCACTTTGCTATCTATTCAGCCACTCCAAGCTCTTGCCTGATTAGTTATGCAGACAAGCAGTTGGGAGTCAGAAGTATGCTGAAGCATTACACTTCCCACACCTTCCACATCAAAATGTGGATTACAAATGAACTCACTAGCAGATAAGAGCGGGCCAGGTACTGAATGATTGCGTCCAGTTGAGAGTGCCCAAACTTGACTCAAGCACAGCTTGTGTTTAATCCCTAAATTCATTTCAATATATAATGCTTTCTTGTATGATCAGCATTGGTTGTTGAAGTTATTGAGAGGAGATGCATATATCAAACATTCAATTCATCAAAATTTCATTCATCTATTAGCATTATCATAACTAATTAATAAACATTTAATGGTGCAGAACCAGTGGAAATTTCTGGCATGTAACTCAAATACTCGAACGCTTATTGCGAACTATCAATACTCATCACTGATTCTAGCTACAATATTTAGAATGACATGTCATTTTAATATTCATTAATTAGTAAATTACATGATCTAAATTAGAGACAAAATTCAGACCAATTATACACAAATCTGAGCAGTATGGTGCTTGATACTTTCCAGCAAGCAATAGTGGATGCATCAAGAGAATAAACATACTGAAACAAAGTTGCAGGCACATTAGGCTAGTCAGGCTGTCCGGAATACTACAAATTTGGCGTAGATACAAACAGACAAGCTGTAGAGGAAAAGTTTTGCAAGAAGCCAAAATCAGTTGGAAGAATTTATGTGTTCTAATTTGTAGCCCTTAACAGCGGAACACTTTGGAAAAGGCCAACACGTGGCACAGGCTGCTGTAAAAATTATCCACCGCATGCCAATAATTAAAGAACAGACTGTGCTGGGCTGGATATCTTTTAGTTTAGGACTTAGGAAAGTTACTTTTCTAATAGCTACCTTTATGCAAATGATAGAACAGTTGAACAGTTGAAGACGTTGACCAAGAACAACCCCATACATTCTGGCTATTAGAGAAAGATGAAGCATATTACTGGCTCTCTTCCAGTTCAGACACAAAATAGCCACAGGATGGCAACGCAAGCATGTATAGATAAACAGCAATTATTTGAATGTCAACTTCCATCTTCCTGGACACTCATTCCTGTAAATCAACATTTCAGAATGAAACCACTCTGGTGCTAAGTTCCCAAGCTCAGGATCAAATGCCACTCACTGAATTTTCTTTCACTTGAATGTCACACTATAATATGTCGGATCGTTCTATCAATTTGGTAACCACACACAGCTATCACAAACATATTAGGGAAGCTAAAATACTAATTTCTGGTACCAATTATTGTTTGGACATGTTAAGAATACCAACTGGGCTCAAAATCTTTTTTAGTGGCTCTGAGTTACAAAATTCTTGGTAACCAAGTTGCAGTTGTATACCCTTAGGTAGTCCTATCTATATAAATATAAGGAGTGAATATAGATTGAAGTCATTCCCACCTTAGAAAACAAGATGAGTTAGACCTGCAGGTTAAACCTATGTACTTAAGGATGTGTATTTGCCACTCAGGGAGTTTCATATGGTATCAAAATATTCACTGTGGTGCCCGCCCAGGTGCTGTTAGACACGGTGGGTAGTTGTTTAGTGCTACTGGATATATTTACTAGCTATGTGAGCGCATTGTTGGAACCTTCCTAGCCAGCCTAACCTATTTATGGGGCAAAAGAATGTTTCTGACTTACGGGGCAAACAGACGTTGTAATCTATGGTACGTAGTTTCAACTAGCAAGGCAAAGGTATGTGCTATTATATATATGTCAACAACTATGGCATCCAATACCTCCATGAAATTCAATATGATTTGCATCTTATGGCATGCTGGGTTTAGCTAGAGTGCAAAATCTTCATGGGGAACTTGGCAGTTTATGGTGGTCTGGCACAGGGTAATGAAGTTATAAGGCAAAAGAACTAGATAGGGTCTTCAAATACTTATGAACACGAGTCTAAGAATTACAGGTGCATTCACTCCTTTGGACTAGAATTACATGCCCCCAAAAAGTCTAATGTTTACCCTGCAAGTAAGCAACCTGCCATTAGGTTGGGCTGAATTGGATCTCAACAGCCTAAACAGGCAAAGTGCCACACTGACTAAGAGCATAGAACTTCAGGACCAACCCAGGATGATATGTATGAAACTACTTTATAGCCCATCCTGGCTGTATGAATAAAACTGCTTCAATAAATTGAAACGAATAGAATAGACGACATACGTAGAATGGGATGCGTTTAACACTTCTTACTGAATGAAACGTCCATTTTACATACATTGGTGTGGCTTAATAAGGAAATCCTAGGATAAAAGCACATCACAGGAAAATAATTCACCAGTTTTTCGAAGGAACTTCAATACTAGGACACGCCGCACATGAAACAACGAGACATTTCAACGGGAGTGGGAGGTTGTGGTACACTATTGCTATCGATGCAAGTCAAGATTATCAAGACGATATATATTATTTAGGCGTTTGGCACAAATACATGAACACAGATTACGTATAACGACCTTTCAAATAATTGACATACCTAGACAACACCTAGCACAGCATACGCATGTACTTAGAAAGGACCTGAAATAACCTTAGCCAGTGGTTCTAAATAGGAACTGGCTCTCACTGCAAAATGAGAGATGTGTGGTTCCGTTTATGTTTATAGGGATTGTTAAAACTTTGTACAAGAAATATATAATTTCATTAAATGCGAATATTTTGCGCATTATTAAATAAAAGTTGTTACAGATGCATAGCTATTCAAATGAATGAATGTGCATATGCATCGAAAAATGTTCTGTACCTACTATAACGTAAATGTCAACTTGTGTGTCCGTGTAGAATTTGAGCGGAATTGCGCACAATAATCAGTGTTATCTGACCGGACTGTTTAATAATAGAAAACTAAGTTTTCATTAGGCAGGAATAATTATTAGTATTCCGAATTCTCTTATTCATTCATTGTATCTCTCATAAGCTGCGGAATCAATTTTTTCCAAACTTTCATTAGGTCAATTGCATCGTTAAAAAAGTATGAAAAATTTTTGATGCACGTATTTGTGAACAAGTCTTCCTTGGTTGACATCTGACAACTAATTAAACAAATGAAACCAACAACGTAATGACTACTACCAATATGTACTTTGGTTTGATTTAAGCCTCATTTCCACTGGAGCCGCAACGTGTCATAACAGGCTCCCCTGTAGGACTCGACGATCATGAATTCCAGTATGCTCGCACACCTCGGGGGGCGAGAAAAACAACGTGGTCAAAGTTGAAACATTTTGAAAATTTCAATCGTGTAGGGCTCGTGAAGTCGAGTTCTGCTTTTGCTCCCCCGTCTGGAGGAATTCCCGCCGCCAGAGGGCAAACTGCATCTATGACACATTTTCAATGGGAGTTAATAGGATGGCCTAAAATATAATACCCTAATCTTAAAAGCAAATACATTATATACAGGAGGTGAATTGTACGATAGTTGATGTAAGGGGGAGCAATGCAGAACTCAACTTTGCGAGCCCTTAGAAACGCACGCTGGTGCGCACAAAAAAAGTTTAAACGTAACGGATCTCTATATAACGGATCTTCCCTACCACATATTACAGTGCTAATTACTAACAAAGATTTTTAGCACGAAGTGCATATGCCATGCATAAATAATCACAAGGACTATACCTTGAAACCCCAAGGAGTTCCACAGAAGACAGGTATGAATACCAGAGTATTTCATTGTGTGCCTACCTCAGTGATGAAAATAGGACATCCCTAATTCTCAAGCTCTACAAATGATGATTCTAGTATCACAGACTAGGTTTCTGATCCTAGAGCAGACCAATAATTACATTTTAGATTCCTACAGTAGGATTTTACCTGCATCAACCTGGATGCAGGACGTAGTTATATGTAAACTAATGTAAACAAAATATACATTGACAGATAGCCATAGGGAATTCTTCGTGCATCATTTCAGTTATTACAATAAAACTCGTACAGTATCCTGTGATTACAATAAGATGATCAAATTAGTATGCAGTTCACACAGTGTAACAATCTTTATGTGTGAATTCTATTCCCACACCATATCTATAACAAGTGCCAAGTAATGCAAGTGTAGGTGAATTAGTTTTTCCTTGCATATCCAGAATTTCATATATTCTCCGATATTGAGATAATCAGGTTAGCTTATTGCATATTTTGGATGTCAAGTCCTCAATTATTTTTTATTGGAAAACTCTTCTTAGATTTAAATTTTTTAGTATAAGCTATGTTCACCCATTCTGTCTGCCTGTATGAGACATGCATAATGAGGTGTGATTGCCTCACAATGTTGTCATATTTCAGCCCCCTCATTTTAGGGCAGCCCTTTTTCCTTCGGCTCGACAACTGACGTCAAGTGCCAGAGGTCATTGAATTCCAGTGAAGCCCACAAGTTTCTAGCAAACCTGAGGTTGACGAAAGATTGCCGCCTTGGAACCCCCACAGAGGCTCTTTTGGATTTGCTGGCAGGCAGTCTTAAAAATTCATTTTTTCCCTCTTCAGTATTCACATGACAAGTTTTTTTTTATGAGGCAATTAAAGTAAAGAATTTTGTTATGTTCCAATGACCTGCTATTGGAATGTGTGAATTTACCCAAACGCCTAATTTTCTTTTTATATGCTAACATCCAAAAATGTTATATGCAACCGTTTCATTAATTAACAATAAAGCTTGAAAGCCTTCCAAAATGTCCGCTTGCAGACTTCAACAACACCCTCATACTGAAACTTTCAGAGAACGTTACAATGTGGAAAACACCACATTCAAAATTTCAACTCACAGAAAACCAGAGCTTGTTTTGCACAAAAGTCAAGAAGAACCAACCGTCTAAGTTCTTCCGCGTTTTTAGTTCCACATCAGCCGCTCACTCGTTCACTTAACCGTTCAGTGCATTACCACACCTTCTAAGGATTTTGACATAAATTTTGTTGTGATATCTTTTTTTAGAGTTGGGCATTTTCAATACAGCATTACTGTCATATCACAGCAGCAACATTTAAGCCGTGAACTTGCAACTCCTTCCTCTTGGCTCCTGCTGTCCACCCCTTCGTGCTTGCCGCCCATCTCACGGCCTGACTCCGTCCTCGCTTGCCGTTCAACCGGGGGACTCGCCATCTTGCCCTCATCACCTCAATTATGATCGGTCCTCAGGCGTCACCTCAGCACTATTTTGACCCGTCAAGTTTCATAATCCAAACACTAGTTGAAAATAAAGACACTGGACATTATACCATTTCTATTGAAAAATTTCCTGGGATTTAATGTTGAGTGTAATCGCTCTCTTCTGATTTTGGGCCAGAATTCTTTCATTTAACTTTTTGTGACTTTCAAAGCCAAACGACTGCCTCTCAGCGAATTCGTGGCTCAGTCACTAGTCATCACTACCTATAACCTCAACAGACCCAGTGTTCAAAGCCATCCGTACTGTTTTAAGACAGTGCTCGAGGGTAACACCGGTCACCAGATCTGCCAATATAACCTGTAACTTCAAATCAAGCGCACAAAAAAACAGAAGCTTATCGCGGCTGGTATCGACTCGTCACGACCAAAAAAGCTTTGCGCAGAGGCAGTATCATAACCAATGACGGACAACTAACTGAGTTTGAAATTAACATCGCATACTGTTCTTCGCGTCTAAGCTCCAAAGTTTTACAAGTTTTCAGGGTATAGAAACTTTTTTTGCTGTATCAAAATAAGAGCCGGTCACCGCTCTAGGACGAATATTGCTCCGAAACCGAATATCATCTCGTAAAGGTTGAAGTTTCCAACTAAATTGGAGAGATCGACTAACATCTCTTTAGAGCGAGGGCAATAAGGCACCTCAGAGGGATACCCCCTGTGGGTATCCCAGGCTCAACCGCCTTCCCGCGGTGTCCTCGTCAAACACCTAACTTTATTTGTTTCTTTGTGTAAATATATTTTGATTCAAAAGATCCTTCCACCGTCCTTCCCTTTCAGTTTGTAGCTACAATCCCCCCCCTAGGTGGTACACAAACAGGTGAGCCCCCACCGACCGGGGTTTGTGAATTTAGAATCGAAACCAACTGAAATTAAAAAAAGCAGCAAAAAATTGTGATAAAGTAAAAAAAAAAAATTAATATTAATTTTATGAATAAATTTAGGATTAAGTTAGTGTATATATTCGTATATACAATAGAAATAAATGTAAAGGAACCCCACCATCATTACCCGGGGATCAAACAATGGGCAGAACCATACCCTATCGGAGAGAGGCTGACGGCCCCTCCCGAGCGTCGCACTCAAACCAGTCTGCAATAAAAGAAGACGAACCCCTCAGAAACTTCTCATCGACAGGAGACCTGACTCAGGTCGTAATCGACTAAACAAATGAACGCTCTAAGCTGGACGCGAATATAACCGGAATGCAGAATATCCTGGGCAAGATAAGCAAAATGATGGGTCTTCCCGAGCTGGAGAAAGAGGACTGCTCGGCGCCCTCCAGTGAAGTCGGCGAACGCCTTTTAGGTGTTGGGTGATAATAATATAATTGATTAATTAAATGAAACCAGTTTGGCAATCCGATTAATAATTGAATAATGAGCAATCAGGTAATTAA
>SDVV010000662.1:16136-29847 GCA_016164225.1 Gammarus roeselii
TAATATTAATTTTATGAATAAATTTAGGATTAAGTTAGTGTATATATTCGTATATACAATAGAAATAAATGTAAAGGAACCCCACCATCATTACCCGGGGATCAAACAATGGGCAGAACCATACCCTATCGGAGAGAGGCTGACGGCCCCTCCCGAGCGTCGCACTCAAACCAGTCTGCAATAAAAGAAGACGAACCCCTCAGAAACTTCTCATCGACAGGAGACCTGACTCAGGTCGTAATCGACTAAACAAATGAACGCTCTAAGCTGGACGCGAATAAAATATGTGAATGCAGAATATCCTAGGCTTGTGATGCACAAATAATGAGTTTAGTGCTATTTAAAATAATGTAGGGTCAATCAAGGACCTCTACAGCCTCACTAAGCTCGAGTACCTTTGTGCAATTGTGAATACCCTACTGGATAAGTTGATGAAGATGATAGAGGCCAGGGAACCCGTAACCTGTTCGTGTGTTTCCGCCTCTGATCTCTCAGATAGCATCACTCTCCTCCCAGCCGAAACTCGTAACGCCCGAACACCAAAAAACGCAAAGAGGAGACAATACACACGATTTTATTACCACAACCTAGTCAAAAACAGCCCTAAATTCCCCGAACACTTGAAAATGACATTCAATGTCATTGACAGACCGGATATTTGCCCATATAAACTACAAGAAGAATTGGGCTCCATGACTGGCCGTCCAATTCTCAACATCACCGCCAGCGGTGACGATAGCTTCACCATTAAAGAAGACACAAAACTTCAAAGTGAAACTATACTTTCCAAAAACAGAATATGCGAAATGCCTTGCAAAATCATACCACACCCAACTTTTTCCATGAGTTCAGGTCTGATTCACAGCGAGGGTCTCCCAAGGGACGAAGCCGACGAATTCATCACCGGACTCGTCCAATACGAGGAATGTATAGTTGAAGCGAAAATTGCACCAAAAATCAAATCAAGAAGAATCACCACCACGGCCCTTCTGCTTGAATTCAATTGCCCCACCCCACCTAACTACATAGACATACCTTTCTTTGAGGTCAAAACCAAGGTTACACCCTTCGAAAAACGTCCAATGCGATGCTATAAATGCCAGAAGTATACGGACACACGAGTCGAGATTGTCACGGTAGAAAAAGATGCTCACACTGCTCTCAAGACGACCAAGATTAACGAGACAATCCCTTGTCGTGCCCATCCGGTGAACCTCACTGCTTTTACTGCGAAGTAAACGGCCACCCTGCGGGACACGAAGACTGCCCGCAGGACAAGACTGAGAGGGAGAGCCTGCAATATCAAACTGAACACAAAGTCGAGCGACGAGAGGCTGCGGCCGCGATTCGTTCCCCCCAGGCTGACCCTCCCACCCAGGAGAGAAGATCAGATTATTCCTTACCTACTTCCTCATAACGCTTGTGAATAGCGGTGCAAACAAAGTTGCTCCCTCAAAGAACCCATTCACCATGATGAGCTCGCTCTCCAAACAACTGGGAGGCAGACCGATAAACATAAACCGACAGGGCAAGAAGTATCTGGCCCACGTCGTAAATATCGAGCAAAGTCATGCTATACAAAGGATTAACAAAATAGACATGTACAAAGTAACTGTCGAAATACATCCGTACTTCAATGCTACAAAATGAATTATATACACTTCAAACTACACTCCCAAAACTGACCTAAGGGCTTTTGCAGCAGGTTTAGCAAAGAATTATGGAGTCATCAACGTTTCCCTAGCAGAATGAATCAAACCACGAAACATCCACACCACCGCATACCAAATCACTTTCCCAGGACGTGACACACCGGAATTCATAGTAATCACGGGCGAACAGGGAAAAACAAAAATTTACCCAGTCGCGACATGGCCTGCAATGTGCAAAAACTGCCTGGAATACGGCCACGTCATCAAATACTGCCAGCTATACATACCCAACGCTGTAAGAGGTGCGCCGACGAGCATGACCGAAAGGACTGCACAGCCCGCCAGTCTAAATGCTGCCACAGCTCATGCCTCCATGAGGCAGGCAACCGCGACTTCCCGAAGCAGATGTACCAAAAAGCAATGACAATCACACAAAATGACCGCAGAGTCACACGAAAACAAGCCATCAAAATTTTTTATGACGAAAACCCAAGCTGCCGTAATTTAAATTACGTCAAAGCAGTTAAATCCACAACTAAGTCTTCCTCACCAGACAACACTCGTGTACCGTTAACACAAACTATTACTATGACCCCAACACCCAACTCTCCAGTACTAACAATACCACAACCAGCCCAGCGACCGCCCTCGTAATGGAGGCGAGCGCCCCAAGCAAAGAATCCACCAGTGTCCAGGAGAGCACTGCGATGGATGCTGCATCGGTCGACTACGAGGAGAGGTCTAATAATCCGAAAATCAAAAATCCAAAAGACAAAGATTCCGATGACGACGACCGCGGGATACGTGACACCCCCTCGCTGCGAAGCAAAAAGACTAGCGGCATCCCACAAAGCACAGCTCGCCTCGATCAGAGCGTTGAACGACTTCTGACCGTCTTAACTGCAACCTCACCCAGCAAAAACCAAAGTGAGGTATTCAACCCTCAGCTAACGTGCCCAACACCAGAACATCTCACAAGTGAGAACGACCATCGCCTGCGCGAGGACGCGTTCAAAATCTTCAACGCAGAACTGATACCCGAAACCACTGATCTACCATGCATCGCACTCGACTCAAATATCCCCACGACTACTACTCAGCCCATCATAGGGTTTAAAAAAACCTCCATAGAAGAGAAACTCGCTCGCTCAAGAAGCAAACACAAATATCGTACTCCCTCGTCCTCCTCCTCCTACAAGAGCACTCACAACCGAGAACGCAGTGAGTCTAGGAGATCTTGTTCTACAGAAATCGGACGCTTATGCAAACGCTCTCGATCTAGGAAACCTGCGCCTCATAGACAAGAAAACCACGAAAGTTCCTACACACCACGCGACCTCTCCAGACCATCAAAATCTGGGCGTAAAACAGATCCGAAATGAACAACAACACAATACTTTGGTGGCATTGCCAGTGACATAGAAGCAAGAGAGATGAATTATTATCGCTAATCTCCACCCATAAACTTTTGGTGGGAGGTCTCCAGGAGATCAAACTTCGTGACACAGCCACCTTCACAATCTCTCAATATGTCATACACCGTCGCGAAGGTCACAATAATGTGACTACACACGGTGGAATGGCACTTATGATCCATCAAAGCATACCTCACCACCTCCTCCCTCCCTCTGAGAACAGAACTCCAAGCTGTCGCAATGAAGATATGTACCTCAAGACCAATCATAGTGGTATCTATCTACTCGTCACGAAACCACGACCTCACGGAGGCACTAATGACCGATCTGCATCATCCCGTACTCCTCCTTGGAGATTCAACAGCTACCACGAAGTGTGAGGATGCGTGAGAACATACCCCAGGGGAGTGATAATAGCCAACACCATAGACACTCACAACCTGGTTCTTCTCAACGACGGACAACCCACACGAATCACCCTCGTAAGTGAAACCGTTATCAATTTATCAATCTGTTCCCCCAATTTAGCTCCCCAACTCGTTTGAGGAGTCCTGCCTCCAACACATGACAGTGATCACAACCCAGTGATCATATCGCTCCTTCCTAACCGAACTAACAATCCCGATGCACAGAAACTTTGATTCAACTGCCGGAAAGCCAGCTGGGAAGAATACTCGACACATGTCGCATGGGACGATGTGGAGGGCCTTCCCGAAGACATTTCAGAGCGCGACATTGTCATACATCTATACTAAAAATTCCAAAGTGCAGCTGCCGCATGCATTCCGTAATATTTACCCTCAACCTTTTTCCTGTAAGCCTTGGTGGTGCCCGGAGGTACAAGAAGCAAAGGACCAGCGTGGAAGGATGTACGGGGCCTTCCGCCGCACACGTTCCCCCAGAAACCGAGTTGCCTGGAAAAGGGAAACTTCCGTGTTCCGCAAACTTAGCGTGGAGAAGAAACGAGAAAGCTGGACACAATTAGTTAACACAATCAATCGAAACACCCCTCTTTCCAAAGTGTGGGAAAAAATCAGACGTATCCAAAGTCGCCCCGAGTGACCTATCCACTTACTGTCGGCCGGAGACACTGTCTATTCCTTATACGCGGACATCGCGGACAAACTAGCTCAGACTTCCAGCTAAATATCACAATCAACAAATTATACGGCATCTATCCAACGGGAAAACATCATGACAGAAAGTGAGCATATCGACTTTACTTCCACAAATGAAGAATTCTACGACAAACCTCTCTCCCTCCATGAACTACAATATGCTATCGACCACACTCGTGAAACCTCACCCAGGCTGGACCGAGTGCACATCAACATGATTAAACACCTTCCTGACAATGCTCTCCACCACCTACTCAATGTGTTCAATTCCTTGTATTCAAATTCGTTCTTTCCCAATCAATAGCGAGAATCCACAATTATCCCGATACCCGGAAAATGTCACAGCGACCCACATAACTATCGTCCCATTGCACTAACTAGCGTCCCATGTAAGACTATGGAATGAATGATAAACTCACGCCTAGTCGACTATCTTGAATTGCATGCAGGCCTTAACAACATCCAGTGCGGTGACCATAAGCACCACTCCACAACGGACCACCTCGTACGATTAGAATCAGACATTAGACAGGCCTTCGTCCGAAGAGAACATGTGGTTTCCATATTTTTCGACGTTGAAAAAGCATATGAAACTACGTGGAAATGAGGGATCACGAAGGATCTCCACCGTAAAGGTTTGAGAGGTCGCCTACCACGTTTCATCCACCAATTTCTACAAAACCGCACCTTCAGGGTCAAGGTTGGCAACACGCAGTCTCCTTCATATCCACAAGAAATGGGCGTCCCCCAGGGAAGCGTCCTTAGTTTCACTCTATTTATCCTCAAAATCGATCAGTTAGCCGACATTCTTCCCCGAGATGAAAGACTGCTCTCATCACTATACGTGGACGACCTACAAATAAGCTTCAGACACCCCAGACTCATAACAATTCAACATTAAGTCCAGAAGTGCCTATGCCTAGTCGGGAACTGGGCTTCCCTAAACGGATTCTGATTCTCGCCCTCTAAAACTAAAAGCATACACTTTACCCTCGTGCCCGGCTTACACCTGAAACCAGCCCTAACGCTGCACAACACCCCTCTAGTATACGAAAAAATGATAAAATTCCTAGGTCTTGTGTGGGACCCTAAACTCATGCTGCGACCCCACATTGGATAAGTCCCTACATTGGATAAGTCCCTACGGTCATCCCTACGGAATGACTTTGTTCAGAGCAATAATACGATTGTGCATGGACTATGGAGCCGTTGTCTACGGTTCAGCAGCAAAAACTACTCTCGACCATCGCAAACAAAGCTTTGCGTACCACAACCGGTGCGTTCCGCTCCACCCCAATCGAATCCTTTGACGTGCTCGCTAACGAACTTCCACTTCCGCTCCGGAGAGACAAACTTTTGCTACAATACTATTTTGAGACTAGAAGTCTAATCAGCAACCCGGCAATCAGCTACTTCACCAACATAACCGATAAGCGCCTTTTCGCGGCTAAAAAGAACATATGCCCACCGTTTTCCCTTCGTATGGACCACCTGCTGACATCGTTGAACATCAATCGTAAAGCAATTAAGCCTTCATTCTTCTACCAAATTTTTAAAATTAACACACCAACATGGATGATCAACCCACCACCGGTCGACCTAGACCTGCAAGTGTACCCTAAAGCAACTACTTCAACAACGCGTACCGGCAGGAATTCCTAAGACTACTTGAGGAAGAATAGAGCCCCGCCATATATACACCGACGGCTTCAAAACCGCACAAAGAAGGGGATCCACCACTGTGTGCGAGAACATTCCACTCTCAGCCACCCTCCCACAAGAGGCCTCCGTGTTTTCTGCGGAGATCCACGCACTCGAACTAGCCATCTATATTGCCATAAAAGATCCCTTTTTCAAATACGTCGTATTCTCAGACAGTCTGAGTGCCCTCACCCAGCCTAAATTACTGCACAACGAACATCCCGCTCTACGTAAAATGTAGCGCGATCTCTTTGTGATGTCCGAGACGGATCAGGCAGTTGAATTCTGCTGTATCCCAGGGAGTAAGAGGAAACGAATTTACGCGCTTACTAAACTGGCATCAACTCACCAAGAACAATTTTCCGCAATACATTACCGGGACTGGTTCCCTATTACCAACTCCCATATGACATCCCGATGGAATAAAATGTGGCAACAGAGTGGACAAAAAATGCTTTCAGTCAAACCCTCAGTCGGAGAATGGGAAATAAAGTTTACCAACAGGAAAGGCCAAGTGTTCATCAACCGCTTGTGCACGGGACACACGTGGTTACCTCACAAGCACCTGATGGATGTCGACATAGTACCAAACGCGCCACCTTGCCCTTGTTGCCACCAAGTGGCTACCAGCGTGAAACATTAACTGATGGATTGCAACGCACTCGCGGCAGCCCGACGAGCGTTCCTAAATCCCCCGTGCAACTTACAAAGCCTACTCACGGACCCAACCTAACGTGAAAAGCTATCGGAAAACACACCGGACTATACGAAGCTGTCTAAATCCAGAACACCTTTGCAAGTGAGGTGGTCTCTCCACCCCATTACGCACAGAAATGACACATTCTACGAAGATACGCGTTAACTCTTTACTCTCTTGTACGCGCTAGTGCGCGAGCGTGCCACGGTTGGGATATGAGTGGTAGGTATAGGTGCAAGAACGGCATTCTAGAGTCATTTTGGTGGGCGGGGTAGGACGCGATGCATGCAACCTTGACTCAACCGGTCCGTACGGGGGTTAGTGCAGAAACGGGGTGGGCGGGAGCGGAGGGTACCGGAACTGGTTGGTGCCCCGAGTCACCTAACGGGTTATATATTTACATAAGGTTATTATCATTTCAATGCTTGTGGGGATATTGCAACTTCGTTGCTTTCATAATGCAGGTTCACTGCTGTGTCCTCTGAATATTGTTTTCTAGGGGATATTGACAGACATACATTTACAGGATTTTTTATTGATAATAATTTATATGTATTATTTTATATTAAAAAGGCTCACTTTCCGGACACCTTCATGATGAATTTTTAACCTCGATATCATTTTCTACGTTGCTCGCTTTTGTTCAATTGTTTAATTTTTACATGTGGCATAGAATCAATTAGTTTATTGTTATTTTTATCCGATTGTTTTGATCAGTACTCTGCGCTAAGCTTTACTTACTTCTACAGTATCTCCTCCATTCGTTTTTTCTATGCTGTGAGATTTCCGATGAAGGAAAATAGATACAATATTTACAAGATGACTGAATCATTCCTAGAGTAGAATCACTAATGAGTATAATTGACTCAATAGATGTTTGATTGGTGGGTTCGTAGCGGTGGGGGGCTTGGGATAATTTGTATGTTCTGTTTATTTATCACAATATATTCTTTTATAGGATTAGTGTGGTAGGTATGACTTTTAACTCAATTTGCAGCCTTAGTGTGCGAACGGCCCTGTTTCTACCAGCCTGAAAGTAGGATTGCAGGAAAGATTCTATGTTTACCATCTATTTATTTCATATGTATATATTTTCTACAGGAATAGCATGGTTTTGTGTCTGATTATTGGCGAGTTTAGGTATGTATTGTGGGATGATGCAGCACCTACGGTCGAGAATCTATCTCCCCCATATTGCATTACCCAGTTTTGAAACACTAATATCAGTGTTCCATTGACGCGGTTTTCCAAGAGCAAAAATGCCTGAATGATATGGATTTACTGTAGGTTAAAATATTATGTAATGTATACTTAGTAATGATCGATTGATTTAAGTTGAATTTGTATTGTTTCGGAATTTCGATCAGTTAACTCATATAGTTATGAGCATTTTAGGGTATTTTAGGCTTGAAGCATCCATGTAGCAAGCTATTTCAGGCATAATTGCCAGGTAGTTGGATTATTGTGGTTATTTTTATATGTATATATTACACATCTGTTACGATTAAACCGTGGTTTCTTTCGTTAAGAGATGTTAATTCAACCCTGTTGTGGACTGAAGTTGAGGCTAATTTCATTAGATTTTTGTATGTACTATACCGTATTTACTATAGGTTTCAGTTACGTCGCCTGCATGTCTTGGTATCATATTCGCATTTCTTGTTTGTTTGGTTACATGCTAGTTCATTCTCCTTCATCACGGGTTTAATGTATGTTTTGGGTATGTTAGAGAATTCTTCTTCTTCTTGCTTTGTTTCATCTCGTGAGTTTTAGTATAGGTCTTTCAGTTTTGTAGGTTCTCTGTTGAATTTCCATCTTCAATGCAATCTGTTGGTTATTTATACAATTTAGAAATATTACGTATGTATCTATATTGTAGAACATTATTTCAGGTCTAATTTAGTTACATATTGTTCATTTTAGTGTTTTATATATCTTCTTTCATCCTGATACAATATTTGACGTAGTTATTATAGATGGTAGAACAGACGATTTGTTACAAATTTGGTTTTGCTGTTAGGGTATTGTTTATTTATTGTACGACCATTCTTCAATATTTAGGACAAGTTAGAGAGTCCCCTAGGCAAAAGCTCAATCTGTTTGTGCTTGTTTGTATAAGTAAACCGATTTACTAGGACGGATTCCCATTGTTCTACAATTTTATAGTCGGTTACAGCAAAGAAGAGAACCTTATTTAGATATTCTATATATGTTCCTGATGTTATGTTTTTTCCCGAGAATCATAGGAATGTATGTTTAAGAGGTGTAAGTCCGTACTGCATCTTAGTGGAATTTTCGTAATTGATCCCTAGTAAATGTGTAGTTTACCGTTTATCTGATAATTTACTGGATGGAGGGGTGCTAGTGTAGAGATGATTTACACTTTTTGATTGTCATTTTGGAGTTCATCCATGTTCAACGGGATGTATCTTTTTGTTCGATGTTGTTCAGAGACGATGGATTAACAGATGCGAGGTACGTCTGAAGTATTGTATCATGACTGGATGTTTCCTTCGAAATTTATTATATATAAGTGGTAGATTGCTGAGAATCGACCTAGTAAAGCATTATAGATTTCATTTTATGACACAGTAGGCTTTGATTTGTACTCCTAGTGGCATAGCATCAGTTAGGTCTAGGAATTTATTATAGATTTGAATGGTATGATAGTATAAAATAACCTTACTCGCATTAACTCAACGTAAAATATCAGTTATTTCCGGTATGGCTGTTATGTTTGTATACGATCTTAGTCATGAACCAGATCACGTCGACCAGATCACGTCGATCATCATCTGGATGCGGTAGGATACACCGTATATAATAGTTAATCATTGTTGCTTAGGTTAGAGTAGAAAATCTTATTTAGCTATTTTTTAGATGTTGGTGTATATTTTGATTTGATATCATAGGAATATATCTGGATTCGAGATAAATTTGCCTATTTTCATTGGATGTTGGGTATAAAATACGCTTATTTGGATAAAATGATTCAAAAATTTGGTGTGTTTCCCCTCTCGACATTGGATTTGGGTCCGGTTCCATATTACCTTGGAGAACTATTCTACTGGATTTGTGTTGAGTATTAGTGTTGAAGTTTTTCAATAATTGAATGTACATCTCAATTATGTTATCCAATCGCAGGTCTTTGCTAGATGCTTATTCTCGCAAGTCTTACTTTTATAAAGGTTTGTATTTCGTTTGCACTTTAGACACTTAGAATTTTTTAATTAATTCAGGATTTTGTTATGAGACTGCGTTCTCATTCGGAATATCTGACTTTTTCGACCATTCACCACATCCACTTTAACATTTTTCACTGAAGGTCTGTAATGATGGCCATAATCCTAACTCATTCTAACCTAAAATTACCAAGGATTGTATATTATTCCCCGTTTTATACTTATGTTAGGTATTTTTCTTCATTGATTTAACCTTCATCCTTATCAAATCTATCCCCTTGACCCTGTAGTTTTACCAATCTTTAGCAGATTGTGTGCATACATTTATATATATCTTTTTTTTCACTTCACTTGTTACAAGTCCAGTAATATCGACCAGTCTCGAGTAATGTTAGGTCAGCTTACCCCATACGTTAGTGAGTGTTACGAATGTTGAAGCGTTAGTAAGATTTATGTACGGTTTTACTGTTGGAATATGATTTTTTTTTGTAGTGTTGAATGTGCTGCTCCTACCATTTTCATTTATTATATCAAATATTGAATGAATCCACTCGAACAGTTTTTCATACAGATCTGCATTGTAATGTCCGCAATCCAAAAGATCCAGGATATAAACCATGTCTAGGGTACATAATTAGCGAAATATATATCAATGTACGATAACATAGATCATATATCGATGAATGCAAAAAGGGTTACCATACAATGACGAATACATTATTACCTAGGCAGCCTAACCTATTCTATCCAATAGTTATGTAGTTTAATTCAAGTTTGATGCTTATGTATGATATTGATATGTATGAATCTCTCCACTAGAGCTGTATATTTATCATATCAAAAGCAGTTGAAAGCATTTCTCCAATTTAATCCAGCAAAAAACCTTCTGCAGATGTTTAGACTCCAGAATTTTATCGATATCTCTGTTATATGATTGGATGAGACTCAACAGGTAGGTTCCACATGAACAAATTTTCTTCATTTGTTACATTTTTAATGTGGGTCAGTTGTACGCGATATTAGGTTCAAAGATCTAGTCATCCTAACCAACTTAACCAATAATTATATATTTTCATTCAACTTTGTATGTTATGTATGGTATGCAGTTATTGATATATACTTATGAACCCTCCCACAAGGCTCTATTTTTACGTATTTTTTTTCAATTTCAAACACCATGGCCACACATGAACACTTTTGTACGCATTTACATGGTCGTTACCGTCACTGTGTCGTCACATGTATCGGCACATGTGTCGGTACAACGCATATATGCAACGTCGTTAGCGTCACTGTATCGGCACATGTGTCGGCATATGTGTCGGTACAACGCATATATGCAGCGTCGTTATGTCACTGTGTCGGCACATGTGTCGGCACATGTGTCGGTACAACCCATATATGCAGCGTCGTTAGCGTCACTATATTAGCACATGTGTCGGCACCATGTAGGAATTTACACACATTTTGCAAAAGGGTTACCATACACTGCCGGATGCATAAATACCTTCCCAACCTACCATATTTTTCAGTCGATTTTTTCATGCATGCATATGATTTTTCAAAGTTTTAGGATTAATACATAACGAATATCTCCACATTTTGATCTAGCCTATTCACACTCATCAAAACCTAACATAACCAAACTTTATGTATGGTGTTCAGTCATTGCTGTATACATATGAAGCCCTCCAAGCGACTCTTTATATTACTTTACCATATATGATATTTATTTTGTGGTCACTCTCATTGCATATAAGTTAGCAGAGAGGACCCATTTTCAATCTTAGATGGTTTGAATGTTACGGGTAATACATATTATTTTTGATTTTGACAATTCTACGTCACTTTAACATACTATTCACACCCATCATAACCTGACCTGACCTTACGTACGGTATTCAGTCATTGATATATACATATAAACCCCTCCATACAACTCTAAATATCACTCTAACATAAATGTTATTTATTTCATTGTCACTCTCGAGTCATATATGTTACCAGAGAATTCCCCATTTTCAAACTTGGATGGATTGAATGCTATAAGTATTTCAAATTTGCATTCAGTTTCATACAACCGGACACATAGTCTCACACTATGTTTTTTTCCTAATTTACTTCAATATCTTCTCTTAACTCTACAACCTTTGACAACTTGCATCTCTGAATTTTCATTTTCTCTTGCCTATGTTTTTCTTATCCTTAACGATGACTTCGTTTCAAGATCTGATCGGACGCTGATCTATATCATACCATTCTGTAACACATCTAGATCATTTACCTCGAGCTAGGTTTTCTGGCATCTTTCAACCCTTGAAACAAATTTTTTTCTACTGATTTTGAAGATTCGATGTTACCTCCGTCTGTCACGATGTTCACAATTCATTACTTAACCTTCGAGTTTAGGATAATATAATCATTTCATTGAGAACATACATAGTTCTTATAAGTATTTATTAGCATCATTTACAGACCTTGCTGCCATCATCAATATCATATACTTGGTTTTTGATATTTAAACAGCAATGATGGTCATCCAACAGTACTTTTCATCATTATATTTCAGTATACTCTCAAAATCCATCTTATACTCCATCATATCTTTGATGTGGATACCGAAGGCTATTCCGTTCCCGTATGTCAATAAATGTATTACTTCTTCTTCTTGAACTAAATTATTCGAATATTTTCCAATTCAAAGTCATTCTGTGATTCATCATTGAGAAATTTTGCATACATTCCAGTTTCTCTTTTGTTCCTAGGTTTAATCTGTTGTCCACTACCTCAGCTGTATTACAATCATGATGGAGATTTTACCCTTGGATCATATAAATGATCGAGATTTGCTTCTCTTATCCCCTCCCCTTTCCCCCCCCCCTTCCTAAACTTACCTACATACGAATGTAACGCGTCCACATTAGTTTCACAAAGCAGAATTCCTTTTTCCTGCATACATTTATGAATGTTATCTCCCACTCTTTTGATTCTTGTTTGTCCATTCTGAGATAACTGTTATTCTCCACACTAGTCAATATTTATTCAAACCGACTCATATCATCTTCGGAGATTTCTTCTTCCAGCACTTGTAAACAAAATTTTGAGATATGAATGTTTATTTTTTGTTTATTCTATGACGAAACGTGTGTCTTTGCTTGATCTCAACGTATCGCTGACTCCATTCTTGATTACCAGCTAGCTATTATAAGTTGATTACATGTGGTTTTTCGCATAACATTTGTCCTAACATTACTCACCTAGGTCATCAACTGTGGATATGTATAGGGCTGAGTACGTATGTGAATGTGAATATTCAAGCGTATGTACGTGTTACATGAGTTAAAAATATATAACACAAATTTAATATTCAAAATTTCAATGAAATTTCACATTTTCGAGGGATGTCACCTTACTTAAATAGCCAAGTTGTCACTGCAAAATACAGACTTGGCTCTGTCATCCGATTGTAAGAACTGAATACAAATTTGTAATACTTGAAGCATTCAATCCATCCAAGTTGGAAATAGGGGGATTCTCTGGTAACATATGTGACTCGAGAGTGACAACGAAATAAATAACATGTATGTTAGAGTGATATTTAGAGTTGTATGGAGGGGTTCATTTGTATATATCAATGACTGAATAACGTACGTAAGGTCAGGTCAGGTTATGATGGGTGTGAATAATATGTTAAAGTGACGTAGAATTGTCAAAATCAAAAATAATATGAATTACCCGTAACATTCAAACCATCTAAGATTGAAAATGGGTCCTCTCTGCTAACTTATATGGAATGAGAGTGACAACAAAATAAATATCATATATGGTAAAGTAATATTTAGAGTCGTTTGGAGGGCTTCATATGTATATTGCAATGACTGATTACCATACATAAAGTTGGGTTATGTTAGGTTTTGATATGTGTGAATAGGCTAGATCAAAATGT
>SDVV010000663.1:0-29841 GCA_016164225.1 Gammarus roeselii
AAATTATTCTTGGTGAGTAGATGCCAGTTTAGCAAGCGAGTCCGCAAGTTTGTTTCCTCTTATTCCCGCGTGCCCGGGGATCCAGCAGAATTCCACTGCCTGACCTGTCTCGGTCATCACAAAGAGATCGTGCTGCATCTTACGTAGAACAGGATGTTCATAATGCAGTGTTTTAAGCTGGGTGAGGACACTCAGACTGTCTGAGAATACGACGTATTTGGGAAAGCGATGTGTTTTTGCGATAGAGACGGCTAGTTCGAGTGCGCGAAGCTGCGCAGAGAACACGGAGGCCTCTTGTGGCTGTTTCATATTCTAGCACTCCTGTCTGCAGATGAAAGCAGGATCCAGCGAGGGTCGATGGTGCAGCTAGGGTTCTTCACATAATACAACACCCATTGCTGGCTCAAAAAGACATTATGTACACCAATTATCACAGGCTCTCCAATGGATCACTCGATCATCTCAAGTCCAATTTTTTCAAGATGAATACAATTATATCCGTGCTCTCCAATAAATCATTCTAAAATGACTGTTGGTCCATAAACGCGAGTGATCGGAGGACCGGTAATGAGCCGACATTAGTAAGTGTTACCTGAATCACAAGCATTATAACACTGAGTGTCCTTACCAGAGGAACCTCTACTTATAAGGGAGTTACAAAAAAGTTTGCAGATGGCTGCACTGGCATTTGGGAAGGCATGCTGTGTCGTGCCTGGTCAACATCTCCCGCCAAGATCGTGCAGAGATCTGTGAGCCTATGGTCTACAGGCTGTCCAGAGCACTGCAGCGACAGAAGTTAGCTTCACTATAACCATCAGTCACTAATTGTGTTATGAAATGGATAGTCTCTTTTTGTTCAACAGAATACATCATTCAAGATTACTTCATGAAGCAAGGTTGTTCGCTGATTTTTTTATTTGCCACAAAACGTGTAGCTTTATGATTTGACCATACTGCCAACTATGACATTCGACCAAGCATTTGTTAGCGAACAACAAAGAGATCAACCACTCAATGAATGTGGACAATTAATCAACGGAAGTATCCCCAATTTTTTGTTGGGACTCCTCACTTTCTGTAGATCATTTTCAAAGTGAAATATTACTGCGATCTGGTAGCAGAATGACGGTCTCATTTTACGCTAAATATATTGTTCAGATTATGTTATCCTCCATGCATAATATTACCCAACTCATGTAGAAATGGTCAGAAAAGACTCAAAGCGAACAATGTAAAGTTAAATCTAGAACCGACAAAATAGCTACAGTAATTTCCAACTTCTCTAGTGAGCAGCCAAGGCACAAAAAACTTCAGGTAATGCAAAAAATGCGATAGAAAATATATTGCTAAGGCAGTGAGTTTTAAACTGGTCACCTACGATTCCGAGAAACTTCCATTAACTGCCATCAGTTACCACAATTGTAGCGCTAGATGGAGCAAGTTACCTTGAACCATGAGAGCGACTCGGAGGTGAGAACGAACCAGTAGTCGCCACCCTTCATGAAGCGGAGGTTAGTGATGCTCATGTAGCCCTTACGGATGACCTGGTTACCCAGCTTGTGGCGCGCCTTTTGTGACCCGCCCGGCTCGGATGACTGCTGAGCACTGATGAAGGCACCAAGCAAACGACGGAACAAGATTATAGGCTGAGGCACTCTGGTAGCTGCGGCCTGTTAGGGGGCAGTGGTCTATGGTGAAGCTTAGGGGGAAACACCGAGCATACGAGATGTGTGTTCAAATGTATGGACAAATAGCAGGAACATGTAGCAACTAGCTACTGAAAACTAATATATTCTCAAGTCTTCAGAATGACCTTGCTATTCAATGCTAAAACAAGTTTCAACTTTCACATTGCTAGTCGCACTGAGCAGGAAGTTGAGAATATGCGAGAAGAAGAGTACTTTGCACTTTGTGGCAAAATAACTGTTATGTCCAAGTTTTCGAAAATTCACCACTTTTTTAGAACATTAGCCTTCATTTGGTCAACAAACATGAGCGTTTTCTGATCAGGATGGCACATGGTATGTGAATACAAACGACTAATTTGTTTGAATTTGTTCATTCATTATATGAAGCCAATCATGTTCTTAACTAAATAATCCCAGTGTTGCTAAAACACTTGGCTGGTTGTCCATTGTTTGGAACCGTTCAAGTTCAAATTAATCAATTCTGGCCAGTATTATTTCATTTGTAAGAGAAATAGTTGCGCCATTACGGCTGAGAGACTGCCTAAATAAATACACGATACACAGCAAATAACAAATCTTTGTTAGAGACTACAGCAACACTCTTAAAAATAGAAAACAAATGGCTGTTATGAAGTTAATTTGATCGTAGCTGTGTTGTAGTAGCTAGGTTTAGGCTGGCAACGTGGCACAAGCATGCCACACAACACGTGTTATGGTTCACATTGAACACCTACCATCCAAGAGCTAGCTAAGGAAAAATAACCAGTTAGGATGAAATATAATGACTCATTATTGATCAATCTACGTTTTTGAATCATCCACTAGATGCAAGATATTGCTGATCATTCCATAGCAGTTCCAGAATGAACACAGGACAAGAGACTGTGGAGATTAATAAGAATTCACTAACTGCATAATTTGATGGCTTCAGCTTTCCTGTATAAGAAGGTTGTCTAAGCAGCTAGCTGACGCGTTCACATTAATAGATTGCTTCGCGCCTCAAACGTCCGTGACACCATTCCAACTGCTTTCGCCCCCCTAGTTGCAGTAGAGATGAGACCCAAGACTAGAAAATCAACTCGCATTGCAAAGTACAACCTATAGCGAAATAATCCCTGGCAAGTGTTGTTCTGACGAATCAACGTACCCCCATGCGAGGCTGGCCACTGTTTCAAACATACTTATGTCATGGTGGGTCCAACATATACTCAGCTGCACACAAGCAAAGTGCAATACAATAAATAATGATCCCTAGATGATCAGCCTGGAGAACTATCAACTGAAACTAATGCGTATAATACCAGATCCTGAAATTGTGGATACCCACGAAAGCGCTGGTGACTTATTTGTATTTTGTCGAGAGACGTGCGCAGGACAGCCCATGTAATGATTGTCATTGTCAACAAATCAGTGCAACATATCCATTGTGTCTTTCTTCAATTTAATTCTAAATGACATGAATATCAGTGAAAGTATGAAACGCATCACATTTGATTTATAAAGCAACACGGCAAAAATAATTGAGCATCGCCAAGACTGCAGTAAAGCTATTAATGAAGTTGAGGCCTCAGCGCTGTTGAGGCAGTGGAGGAGGCCGTGCAGGCGATCAGGACGGGCCGCCCCGTGGAAGGTCGTCCTCGCATCAGTCGCTGAGCGGGGCCATGCGCATCGGCCGAGTGGAGTGGCTGTTGTCAGTGTAATGAGAAGCCCCACCGAAATGACACCAGACAAACCCAATGCAACACAAGTGAACAATACAAAAGGAAATGTAGAAACACCGCTAGCAAGGGATCACCAAACTAGCAATGGGTCGCAGGTAATAAGGTGGTAGCACATCTACTATTAATGACATTGATTACTAGGGCTGGCAGTGGTTGAACTAGACAACGCTTTGGGGTAGCTATGAAGGACGTCTTCAACCAACACTTAGCTACATATGTAAGCCAATTGATTAATTATGCAATACATTGATCAAGAAACAACATTTACACTTTCACAGAAAACTGAGCGTGTAGCTAGTTTACACGACGTATACATTTTAGGACAATCTAGAGATATATAAAAAGTTCTACCATTCATAGAAATGCAAACGTCATGAATCGCGCAGACAAAACCAATTGAACACAGTCGACAATAATGAAGAGATTTTTGAATTGCGATTCGTTTCGAAGTGTTTATTCAGCATCCAGCACAAAGTTATTGGCCTGACCAGCTCGGAAGATGAGAGTGTTGTGGTTGCAACTGTTAGCCAATGCAGATGAGCATGGAGGGGACGACCAACACGACAGCCTGTGATGTTATTGTGGTCATCGTGCGTACTGTACTTCTTCGGACAAAAGTTTATATGAGTTATGATGAGTACCTTGTTTCGAGTTTATGAGTCATAGCTAGTCTTCTTCAATGGACAATAATAAAGTTGTTGACTCCAAGGTGACAGGTTAAACCTTCGAGTAACCGTGACGCCATCTACAGTGAAAATAACCAGGCCCACAGTACCATTCCCACCCACTCAAATATGGGGGAATAACATGACAGAACCACCGAATCTTGACGTTTGCATTTTCTCAAGTCTAGCATTCTTTCAGGACCCCCTTTATAGTTCCCTTCTGGGCCGTTGACGGCGAAATAAACCCAATCTGATTGATAGTGTTGATGATAGCAGTCGCCAGGTGCTGACTGGCGACGTGTTCACCAGAGCAGAATACCGCCATAACTACCCAGCATAAGAAGAAACCATCCAAGCAACAAGAAAAGGAGGACTGTTTCACCACAAATAAAATGAAACGGTACAAAATTTAGGGTAGCAATTTTTGTATTATAGAAATATTCAACTGCACAAATAGATACTTTTTGAGTTTTGTTTTCGACATACCTGCATCTAGATAGTAAGGTTTCTAGTATGTATTAACACATGACTGTTTCTTTAAGGCATATGTCTGTTAGCATAAAACCATAAAAACAGACAAATACATGCCAACATCAGTTCAATCAGAGAGAAAGTGAGGTACAAATATGCCAGCTTTACTTTCTTGCGTGAAAATATTCCGTTATTGAATATATGGAGGCATCAGGTCTCAGGGCACCGATCTTAGGCTCACCAACTCCAGTCATTGTCAACCACTTTCTCGGATAAACAGAGCTCATTTGGCGTAGATTAAGAGCAGATAAATTGTTCTGGGCCATCTATAAAAATTAATCAGATATCAATGCGTCAGTTGGTACTATACTTCAAGTCCCACTTTGTTGGCTATGAAGTTTCAAAGCAACACAGAGCCACGTATTTGTTTCGAGACGACTCGCACGAAAATCCGAACTACGGTCAGATATGATGGGTACACGGTCTTGAACTCGTGTAGCTGATGACCACCGTATACTCCCATGCCTAGTATATATTTATTGGAAGAAGTCAAATCCAAAAGAAAAGTGGCGGTATACGCAAAAAAAAATCTGCATCATTAAGCAGAAAAAAGTGACACGGTGGGGAGGCCATGAAAGACTACCTTTAGGCAATTGTGAGAACCAAGCAACAAGCGAATGGCATAACGTAGGGTGGTTAAAAAATTCCATTCCCAATACGTGTAAACAATTAATTTTAGGCATATTTACTGTGAATACAGTTGCTCGTCTTATCGAGCATACGGAGAAGACAGCTGTGAAGAACATACCCAGGATGCCAGCTAAGATGAATGCACACACCGCAGACTCCTACTGTAACTATGGTCCTCCATTATTGAGATGAGGGCAGCAGCAACTGGCACTCAAAGTACCGTTATCATCAAATTGTTGAAATTGTTATCGAACTGTTCTAAATCGCACACGACTGGCGAGATTCAAAATCTCTGTTCTCAATCGCACACGACCGGCAAGAATCAAAATTTGACATTTGTTTGACCGGGAAAACTATCCACGTTGAAGGCAAAATGAACATGTCTCTCCATACGTGGCACGATATCCACTAGCTGATGCACAACAAATAGTGGCACGTTAACTGAAAGATATGCCGAATTACTGACTTAGCACTAGAGTAGGAACATTTCAGGAGCCTCGTTTGATTCAAATCAGTAACTATGTAAATACTCTCGACACAAATAGAACAACACTGCAATCAGTTTTATCCGCATATTAGAGTCAAATTATAATTTGGGCGGTCAGTAACACGAGGAGAAACATTGGTATACAAGTATTTACATGTGTACGGAAACAACAACAGAACTTTTGGCTCAAACTAGGTTGTCTTTTCATAGCAAGGTTAGTTCTGAACTAGGACGTCTAAGAACGTTCATTTGCAATTTCTGTTGCTGTTGCAACTGAAACGGTGTCACCGAAAGGAAATAGAGAAATCATCCTAGTGCGAAGAAAAGAAGACAAGCGATAGATAAGAAAAAATATCAAAATTTCGCTTGTTTTCATTTAAAGAAAGTAGAATAACAAGGTCGCTACAATGCTCATCACACCAACAAATAATGCAATGACATTCCAACATCCAGAGGGTCAGACTAGCCTCAAAGATAAGAAGGTAAGAAAGCCTGTTCCAAGTTCACGGGTGCCCAACACTGATTCCCTGGTGAATGACTACCGATGGACTAGGGAGAGGGAATGGTGACTACCAATGGGTTAGGAAGTGTTAATGGTGACTGCCAATTAACTAGAACCGGAAGTTAATGGTGACTACCAATGGACGAAGAAGAGTTAATGATGAATAACCATGACGCGCAAACATCAACAAATCTTTCTCCATCGTGAGGACAAACTCACTACTATTACCAAGCTTCAGAATGGTAGCCGTTTGTATAATATCTACCAAGTACGACAAACATTAGAAATAGCTATGACTGGGTCCAATGAAAATAGAAACGTATTAACGCTTAACATGGAGGTCAGGAATGGCAAACGATAAGGTAACAGATTGCCACATGAATAAATAATAGAACTACAGCTTGGTTAAAACAAATTACTTCATCGATTAATCGACAGAGCTGAAAGCTAGGGAATGGGAATAGGTTGAGATGCATGCTTGCAAGGAAACAAGAAATCATGCTAGTCCAGGTATGCGGGTAAACAGCTATCAGCACCAACAGTGAACTAACGGCTTAGGGAATGTTGGTAAAGCAGTGCAGTGTTTAATAGCCTATGCGATGGACAGCATTGCAAGACAAGCATGTCGCGACTTGAGTGACCACTGAATGTAATATACAAAATGCGCAGGCCCTTCTACGACAAGATTGACAGCACTGCTTCAAGCCCAAGTTAGCACTTAATACCCTCGCATCAAATTAGTCCCTCCTATGCGAGTGTAGCCGGAGCACAGACCTACTCAAGAGGAACAGCCTTTTTGATGAGCTCGAGGATACAGTTTTGTTGGTGTTCAGCTCAGTGGCATCATATCACAGGTAGCTAAGAGCTGTCAAACCAAAAGAGGAGTAGTTCAAACCATGCAACATACCAAAATCATATGTTAATACGCTCTCAAGCTACTGCGAGTGGGAAGGGATTTTTAATATTAAATCGAGAATGAAATAAATCCAACAAAGTGATTAGGAATTATAAAAAGTAAAACCATACGGAAAGTTCAAAAGAAGTGTTAGGTGTTGAGTGTTGTTACTTACTCAGATACGGTGGAGCCTCTGGAGTGCGATCGCATAAACAAAGAGGTCTCCAAGTTAGAACTGCGGCCATAAATACAAGTGAGAATGCGGCCTGAAGCCTGCCAAGTCAAGCTATCATACCAACGCACTGCCTTACATCACTGATACATTAATATGGACTAAAGTGATAGGCAGGTACATTGGATTAGTATTGTGGCAGATATTAGATCATGATTATATAAATTGATTGAATACAAAGCTTTCCATAATATGTACATAGCTATATGCATCAAATGATATAATATAAAGGTACAGGGGTCTCAGGGGTCTTATATTTCATCTCGACCTGGCTGCAATAACTGAACTTTCATTCATGTCCTTGCATAATATGTACGTCAACATGATTAAGCAGCACGGTAGTAGCAACAGCATCGTATCATGTCAGCATTAAGATCATTATTATATAGCAGACAGTGCCAGGGTTATTGGGTCACATCAAAGGGATAGTATTAATGTGGACTCAAATAATAGGCCTTAACCTAGTAATGGTTACAGGTTAGAAGTTATGGTCTCACGTTAATTTCTCTCAATATTTGATGCAGAACGTTACTACTTTAAAGCCGCGTTAGTATAAAATAGAAGCAAGTAAAGCCTAAAGCCACTCAAATGAGATTGAAGGCAGGAGGCAAGAGTGTCAACATCGTGTAAGGAAACCACTGTCGTCAAATCTACTTGCAGGAGGTGTTGACTAGGACATTGGATTTCTCTCGACTGAGAATACAGACACGCTCAATAAGACAAATATGTACTTAATATGGCAATTAGCATGAACCAAAAGGAATTGGCCGGCAGCCGCAGACGCTGCCCAACAACCGCCGGACAAGAGATGAACAGCCGAGAAAAGAATGAGCAGAAGAGATGCAAATTATACGGTAATGTTACTAAATGCGTTCTAGCATCCCTCGCACTTGTGTTGTCTCGAGCGTCAATTTGGCCTAAAGTTGTTTTCCGAACACCATCCAGGATACCAGTTTCACTAGGAAGACTACTAACACTGAAACAACCAAAGTGCTTCGACTGTTAGAAAGACAAATAACACTGGATCTTCATTGCATTGATACCGAGTGAAAAGCGCTGTGGCCTATTGACACAATATAGGTACAAGGGTTTCCACACCATCTAGGCAAGAGCTATGAACCAGGCACATTAAAGCATACCTACCAGTAGGCCTAAGGTGTGCGAGTGTGAGTGTATGAGAGTGTGAGGTGCGCCTTGCAGTGGGTCACCCCCCTTGCTGGGGGCTTTCCGCCTAGTGTCTGTATCTGTGTACCAGTAGACCAGAGCAGTCATCTTGATTTTTTTTTCTCAAAATGTTCTCTTATATAGCTCTTTCACAGAGAACCCACACTGTTGGTATTTGTCATGGAGCCCTAGTACTCTATAGCTTGAAGGGCTCTTGCACCTCGGCGCCTCGCGGGGGGGAGGAGGAACTTGCCGGCCACAGCACTATTCACTTAGCAAGGCGATGAAGATGACGATTCTATGGCTGCAGTATTTCAGAACTGTGGCTAATAGAACACAATTGTCAAGGTTGGAGGATGCCGTGAGATAAGCTCCGTCAAGGGTCGCTCAGAGGCCGAGTAGAGTCGGCATCTATCATCAACCAACCAGCCTGTCAGTGGTACAAGTTTTGAAGGCAGACTGGGTCGAGCGGGAACAAAAGGAGAGGCAAAAGCAGGTTAGAGGGTATAAAACTAAGAACTATGCCCATGTGTACACATTTTAGCAAGATTTGATTAAGATTACCGGGAGACAGGAATCATGATAAACTGCGATCTTCAGGTAAAGTACCTGACAAGCCTCATCGACAACATACCTATTGCAATGGATTTCAAGCCGTGGCTACCTTCTTAAAACGCGGGGAGAGATTTAGACGTAGGAAAGAACAAAGCAATAGCCAGGGACTCCAAGTTTTTCGTTCTCTGAACGAAGGGTGAGATTTAAAAGTAGTTAAGGATAATGCTATCGCACGACGGTGGAAGGAGTGAAAATAGGAAAAGTTAGCTAGAGCCGCACAAAACAATAACAAGGCTGAAAGGAGAGAAAGAGAGGGGTCCTGTGAAGAAGGCGACGCTGGTCGAAAAGCGATTGGCACACTTGACACCGAAAGAGCTCCGCCTCGCTCAAGAGTAGAAACCCCGCTCGGTTACCTGGCTCCTACTGGTCGGGAAACACGAAGAGTTGGAGGCAACCGCTATGGAAAGGTCACACTAACGATTGCTGAGAACAGTTCGGCCGTAAAAGGATCATCACTAGTAATAGGTGGAATGAAATGAACGAGTAGAGTCCCTAGGAGAGACGGAAGTGCGAAGGCATCTCACGAGTGCACCGATGGTTAACACTTCATAGAGAAGCAAGGGTCAGAGGCGCTATCAGGGAGAACAAAGTAGAGAACTCGGGACACCTCCAGAACGTTAGAAGTGAAGCTGAATACCTCCAGTAGGAGAAATGGAGGCGGAAGAGGAAAAGTGTCCCCATCTGGTCGTGGAAGGATCCTAATGCTCTCACAGGTACTCGTTACAGGTAGCGAGGCGAGGAAGACAGGAGCAAGAGTGAGAGGTATCTATCACGCAACAAAAAGAGACTGGTGAGGAGAAGCCCAAGATTGAGCAGACCTACCAGTTACGTTCATGGACCAAAGCCACTAAGGACTCTGTGGAGGCAACGTTATTGAGAATTAGAGGAGGAACACCTTCAATGAGTAAGTGTACCCAGAGGGAAAGAAGTATGACCATAACAAGAAACCACCCCTGAAGCTGACCAGAAGGAAACTTCCAGACTGCAGGGGTGAGGAGGGTTTAGCACCGAGGCGAGGCATCTGAAGCCTAAAGCATGAGAGAGGATTTACCGGCACAGACGCACGGGTGGGCCGGACTTGAATGTGACGATGGCGCTGATAGGGTGGGAGCAACGGAGCCAGACCACACGACAAGAACTTGAGTCTCCCTAAGGATTGAACGAGAAGTATAATGTAGACAGGTAATAAGAGAAAGTGGAGCCACGGGCCAGCGTGTGTTGTTGTACTGTGAGCGCTACAACTTATTTTTCGTCGACTCAAGCTTTTCAGCCTGTTCTATCAAATTTACCAAATCATTACAATCCCTAATCAATTCTAGTGACAATTCTTTTTTTCATGAAGGAATTGTCCCTAGAAGAAACCTAGAGATGAGGCATTGTCACTAGAGAAACCAAGGTGAGGAATTGTCACTCGAGAAACCAAGGTGAGAAAATTATAGGATCCAGAACATGCTCAGAAAACCTTTTTAATTAGCAAATCATTGGTGTCCACTCTTGCATTTCCAGTTTTCTCATTGCTTAATGGATGGAGTGATCCGGGAGGTGAGAGTTCAATGGGTCGAGGTTAAAAGTTGTTGGAAAAAAATTGACAGAATTTGCAGTTTTGTCTATTACTGTTTGCGGATGATATGGCACTGGTGGCAGAAACGAAAGAGTCGTGTAGCCTGGTGTCTGAGTTTGACAGAGTGTGCGAGAGCTTGAGTGCAGGATCTGCGAAGTAATGTGAGTAAAAATTAGGTAATCAGATCTTCGAGGAATGACGATGCGAGAGGAATCAGTGTCCGCCAAAATTGAGTTGTTTGGGGAAGTTCAGTGATTTAAGTACCAGAGCTCTCATGTGGGAAGACTGACCTAGTGGAAACAGAGGTGGAACCGAGTGAGTGTACAGTGCTGGGTGCACTGAAGAGTGAAATGAGCTGTATGACGTTGGGTATGCAAGCAGAGAGGTTTATACAAAAGGCTAGTTGTTCCAACCGTGCTCTACGGCAGAGGAGAGAAGATTGAATGTCTTCGACATGAGGTGTTTAAAAGCTAGAGTGAAGCTGAGGAACAGGATCAATGAGGAAATTGTTCAAATGAGGAGGAGGATGTTGAAGTTAGATGCCAGTAAAAGCACGTGTTCTGAGGTGGTTCGGGCGCATGGTGAAGATTGACGACGGAAGATAGGTGACAAGGGGAAGGAAGCAAAGGCGAGTGGACGTAGTCAGTCCTAGAGGTAGACCAATGTTTGGATGGATCAATAGCGGAAGCAGCTGTTGGGGAGTCGAGACAGCCGTTTGGAGGTAGCAAGACAGCAAAAAAAGGACAAGCTTGAGTGGAGAATGGTTGTATATGTTTTGGTACAGTCGCGGCCCTGATACGTTTTCCCACCCTTAGCGTCTAGTCGCGAAAAAGGATGGTCGTTGGTGGGGTAGGGTCCAGCAATTAAGACGCAGCAGAGGCAAACGGCAAAATCTGTCGAGCCTTGCTCCTACACTAATCTCGTCCTTCACTCCTTACCCGAAATGTGTGTTGCGGGATCCTGGCCGGACCCTTCAGCGTTATTGAGCTACGTTCTGAAATGTGTGCGAGAACCTAAGAGGCCCTGAGGAGGACGATGTGCGTCTTACCGTCGGTCACCTCCCTTCTAAGATAGTTGGTCTTGTGTCAGTTTCAGTCTCATTGATTAATAATGCTTTGATTGTTTGTTGTTTGCCAATACAAATCCTTCATTTTTATTTCCCACCTTACTTTGATTGTGCTTTTCAATCTTAATTCATACAAGCCGGTTAGACAGGTGATGACGCGCACCTGACCCATCATTATGAAGGCCAACTCCCCACCGGGTTTGCAGGACGTTTGCATAATCCGGGTGGGGCGAAGGGGCTAGGAACCAGGAATCCCTTTCTCTGGGGAGGAGAGGCTCACGCCTCTCCGAACCCTATCGTTAGGGTTGCAGAATGTGCGAGGCTGTTATGCGAATGATGTAAAGAGGAGGGAGATTGCCAAGATGTGTTTGAGGAGGAAATTTGATATGTTGGCGCTGAGTGAGACGAAATTGAAAGGTAATGGAGAAGGTGAGTTTGGTGTGGTAAGTGGAAGGAAGTCTAGTGTGGAGGAAGGTTGGGCACCAGAAGGTGTGGTTTTGATATTGAGTGATCGGTTGGCTAGTAGCGTTACCGAGTGGATGGAGGTGTCCTCAAGATTGATGTGGGTGAAAGTTAAGTTAGGAGTGGATAGATGGGTATTTGTGAGTGCATATGGTCCAGGTAGCGAGAGGAGTGATGAAGAGAGGGAGCGATTCTGGACAGATTTGAGCGAGTGTATTGAGAGTTTTGGAGGTCAATTCAATGTAGTTTTGCTGGGTGACCTTAATGCGAGAGTTGGAGATGCAGTTGTGGAGAATGTGATAGGAAGGTACGACGTTCCCGGTAGAAATGACAGTAGAGAAAACCTGGTAGATCTGTGTATGAAGCCGGAGTTGGTGGTTGGGAACAGTTTGTTCAAAAAGGGAGATATCCACAAGTACACATGGGGAAGGATGACCCGTGGTGCAGTGGTGGAGAGAGCGCTGATGGATTTAGTGCTAATATCGAGGAGAGTGAGGGGGAGGCTGTTGGGTGTGCGGGTGTTGAGAGGAGAGGGTGGAGGATTGTCTCGCCATCTGCTGGTGGAAAGTAGATTAAGAGAGGAGCAGAGGTGGAAGGGCAACAAAAGAGTGGGAGGAGAACGAGAGGTAGTGAAAGTGAGTAAACTGAATGTGAGAAGCAGAGATGAGGAGTTACAACAGAAGAATATGACACGTGAGAGGACAGGACCTGAGAGATATAGAGGAAGAATGGGAGACGTTAACAGATGCGTGGCTGAGATGTGCGAAGAATGTGTGTGGTACGCGCCGTGTGGGCGAGTGCAGTAGGAAAGGTTGCGAATGGTAAAACGAGGAGGTTAAACTGGCGGTGGCACGGAAAAGAGGAGCGTTTGAGGAGTGGTTGCAGGTGAAATCGGTGGTGGCATATGAAGGCTATAAAGAGAGGAGATACGAGGTGAAGCGAATGGTGAGGAGAGCCAAAAGGGAAGCTGATGCAAAGTTGGGCAGATGGTTATGCCAGAATTTTGAGAATAAGAAGATGTTCTGGAAAGAGGTGAAGAGGGTGAGAAAGGGAGAGACCGGGAAGGAGGAAGAAGTGAAAGATAAAGGCCAGTTGATGTTGGAAAGTGGTGATGTACGGAAGAGATGATTCGAGTACTTTGATGAATTGGTTAATGTTGAGGATGACAGAGAGGCTGACATTGTTGCAGTGGGTGGTGGTGCTCGGATGCCAGTTTTGGGGGAGAGATTTGTGACGGACATAACCAGGGAAGAGGTGCAGGAGGCGGTGGAGGTGATGAATGCAGGAAAAGCCCCTGGTTTGGATGCGTTGTGACCGAGTGCCTGAGAAAAGGGTGGAGTAACAATTGTCGAATGGTTGGTGAGGTTACAGAACTTGCGTTTTGTGACAGGCGTGGTACCAATTGAGCGGCGCTGTGTCTGCATGGTTCCGTTGTATAAGGGCAAAGGAGATAAAAATGAATGCTGCAACTTGAGAGGTACCAGTCTGTCAAGTGTGGTTGGTAAGTTGTACGGGAGAGTGCTGATCATAAGGATTAGAGACGGTACGGACTGCGCAACTGGAGAGGAACAGTGTGATTTTATGAGTGGTTGAAGGTGCGCCGATCAAATTTTCGCAGTGAAACAGGTCTGTAAGAAGTACCTTGCAAAAGGAAAGGATGTGTTCTGTGATTTCATGGATCGTGAAGAGGCATACAACAGAATTGACAGAGAAGCGCTGTAGAGAATGTTGCGTTTGTACGGTGTGGGCGGACATTTATTGAAAGCGGTGCTGAGTTTCTATGTTGGCAGCCGAGCATTTGTCGTCGAGTGGGGAGCGAGGTGAGTGATTGGTTCACAGTGAAAGTGGGACTGAGACAAGGCTGCGTGATGTCTCCCTGGCTGTTCAACCTCTATATGTATGGAGTGGTCAGGGAGGTGAACGCGAGTGTGCTGGGTCGTGGCTTGGAACTGTTGGAAGCGAATGGGCTGAGTTCACAGTCGAGCCAGTTGCTATTTGCTGATGATACGGCCCTGGTTGCGGAGTCGGAGGAGAAGCTATGTAGGCTAGTGTCTGAGTTCGGAAGTGTGTGAGAGGAGGAAGCTTCGAGTGAACGTAGGCAAGAGTGAAGTAATGAAATGCTCGAGTAATGTCGATGCGAGCAAAATTAGTGTCACCCTTAATGAAGAGCTCATGAAGGAAGTTCAGTGTTTTAAGTATCTGGGCTCCCATGTGGAGATAACTGAACTAGTCGAAACTGAAGTAAAGGCGCGAGTGAAGGAGGGATGTAAAGTGTTGGGTTCACTGAAGAGTGGAATGAGCTGTAGGACGTTGGGGATAGAAGCAAAGAGAGGGCTGTATGAGGGTGTTGTTGTCCCAACTGTGCTCTACGGAGCTGAGGCTTGGGGGGTGAGAGCAGAGGAGAGAAGGTTGAATGTACTCGAGATGAAATGTTTGAGGAGCATGGCTGGAGTAACGCTGAGAGACCAGATCACCAACGACGTGGTTCGAAACAGAAAAGGGATGGTGAAGAAGTTGGAGGACAGAGTGGATTCGCGTGTTCTGAGATGGTTCGGCACATGGAGAGGGTGGATGGAGGGAGATTGGTGAAAAGGGGTGATGAATGCGAAGGCGAGTGGTCGCAGGCCTAGAGGTAGACCGAAGTTAGGGGGTTGGGAAGGAGAGACATGAATGTGGAGGTGGCGAAAGAGCGTGCAATGAACAGGCGTGAGTGGAGAATGGTTGTGAATGGTTGATTTTGACGCTGCTCTGATGTGCTTTCCCGCTCTTGGCATTCCGCTGTCGGGATGGTCGTGGGTGGGGGGGAGGGGGCGGCCATTACGACGCGGCGGGGTAAACCAGTGAAAACTGTCGGGCCCTGCTGCTGACGACGGATCCTCGGACTGCACTCGTGACCCAGAGTGTATGTTGATGGGGTACCGGCCGGACCCTTGAGCACAAAAGGGCTAAGTTGTGTGTGTGAGCGTATGAGGGTGTGAGGTGCGCCTTGCCGTCGGCCACCCCCCTTTCTGGGGGATGCGGCCTAGTGTCTAAATCTATTAAATAGGTTGTGACCATCGAATCTGGTGTATTGTCTCCTCTTTACGTTTCTTGGTGTTCAGGCGTTATGAGCTTTGGCTGAGAGGAGAGCGATGTTATCAGAGAGGTCAGAGGCGGAAGCACACGAACAGGTTACGGGTTCCCTGGCCTCTATCCTCTCCATCAGCTCATCCAGTCCGGTGATCATAGTTGCAAAAAGATTCTCGAGTTTAGTGAGACGTTCACCGACTTCTCTGGAGATCGCCGAGCAGTCCTCAGTCTCCAGCTCGGGAAGGCCCATCATTTTGTTTATCCAGCCCAGGACATTCTGTATTCCGATCATATTCGCGTTCAGCTTCGAGAAGCCTTCATTTGTGCCATCGACAGCAACCAGAGTCAGGTCTCCTGTCGATGAGGAACTCATGAGAGGTTTGTAGTTTTTTTTCGCAGACTGGTTCGAGTGTGACGCTCGGGGGGGCCGTCAGCCCCTATCTGATAGGGCATGGTCTTGCCCGTCGTTTGATCCCCGGCTTCCAACCGGGGATCTGGGTAATGGCGGTGGGGCCTTCTTTACATACAACTAGAAGTGTCTATAAGTATATTTATATACATTCTTAAAATTAACCTAAATTAACTTGAATATAATTTGATAACAAGACTTGAAGTTAAATTTTATTTATTTGGTGTACGTTTTTATTATAAAAACTTTTTTTTTACATTTTTTATACAAACTATTGTTCAAATATTTTTTTTTTCAAAACCCTGGTGTCAGTGGAGGGCTTACCTCTTTGTGCACCAAAGGGGGGGGGGAGTAGCTATAAGCTGAAGAGGGGAACGGTGGAGGGATCTTTTAACTCAAAACGTATTTACACAAAGGGACAAATGAAATTTGATGGTTAACGAGGACACCGCGGGAAGGTGGGTGAGTCTGGGATACCCCCAGGGAGGATCCCTCTGAGGTGCCTCATTGCTCTCGCTCTTAAGAGATGATAGTTGATCTCTCCAATCAAGTTGAAAACTTTAACCATTGCGAGACGATATTCGGTCTCGGAGCGATATTCGGCCACGAGCGGTGACCGGCTCTTATTGTGATACAGCAAAAAAAGTTTCTGTACCCTGGAAACTGGTTAACTTTGTAGTTTAGACGCAAAGAACAGTATGCAAACTCACTTGTAACTCATTGGTTACGATACTGCTTTTGCGCAAAGCTGGTCCTTGCATATAAGCTGTTGAAGGGGTTGTGTTCGTGTGGGCAGATCGTAAATGGAGGTGCTGGAACGAGGAGGAGAAGAACGGAGGCTGGAGAACACCGTTGAGGAAATGACTGTTTCACGATGGAATAGCAGGTCATCATGAATCAGTCATTTCCCCAACGGCACTCTCCAGGCCTTCGTTCTTTCCCTCCTCGTTCCAACACCTTTATTCACAATCTGCCCACACGAACACAGTTCCGTCACAACAGCTTATGCGCAGGCGACCTTGCAATCATCACAGAACAGCACCAACACGAAACCGCAGTAGCACACCTGGGGCATTATCAGAACTCACTCAAAGCATGGTAGCAGGACAACAGAATAATACGTCCGCAAACAAGTAAACCGTCATATTATTAGACCTGACAAAAATGTACACTGCATCCACCCACATTGTGCACTCAACAACACTCCCATACTCCACAGTCCCAAAACCAGGATACTTCGGATTAACACATGACATAGAAATGACTTTCAAACCTCTCAAAAACAACATCAGTTTTAAATCCAAAATTAAAACTGGACATACTCCGGGCACTTATTACATCTACTTACAGACACTTCAAGTAATCGATAGCAACACTTTTCAAACGGTTCATAAGACTAATATTTTCCTACTCAAACACTGCCTGGTCCTTGCAAATAATGCAGAACATGGCCTTACGCATCGTAACGGACTGTAATGACCGCATATATTCCCCACCTGCATGAGGAAACAATGGACTTTCCTTTCAAACATCGTATAGATGAGAAGGGTAAAATTCTTCAACAAGATCATGCCCCGGCACATTCCAGCCATCACCTCCTGAATCCACGTTTAACAAAATTCACCGGCGGCACACTTTGGCTCCATTCACACTAACATTCTCAACCTACAGACAACACATTTGCACATAAACAGATACTCGAACACACGTCAGAGCGCTTGCAGTGGCTGACCGTAGAGCCAACATGCTCCTACTGATTCACCCAACAGAGGTGGACGTGGAGGAGTTGGAGTTGCCCAGGAGTGAAGGGCTCGCCCGTCTTGGTTGAGGTGCTGACACACCAACCAACCCTACCAACAACATAAGCCCCGGATTGCCCATTCCGATCAGTGCCAGCGATGCCTGCGTGTCCGATAGGGTCGAGCACGTAACATCGTCGTGCCCCACCGTTGCAACCGGGTCAGTCAATGCTATCACGTCAGTGCGTGATTAATTAGAATACCCGCAAAACGGCATAAATTTCACATGCGTGTTGGCATAAGTTTCTGGGCTGTGCGACGGTCGTGGCACCTCCATGGCAACAACAACACAAAAGTACAAATGGGGCGTGCGAGCAGCAAAACAAGAGCACATTGCTTGAGCGCAACAATGACTGGACAGACAACATAAACAGCTACGATGTGCGCGATGAGCACAGCTACAAAGTGGCCACATCAAACGATGTCGCACAACTATGGAGGGCGCTTGACAGGTAGAATGTGCACATAAACTAAAACGAAGAGTACAGCATAGCAACACTGCAGTGTGTCTTACGAAAATCTGACCAAGATAGCGCGTTAAAACGGCTACAGTGCATAGCTGACCAAGACGGCACGGCACGGTAAAGCTCATTTCTTGTGCAGAGTGGCCGAAGCCAAAGCGGACCAAGTGCATCATCAGAGCAGTAACACTATCAAAACTCATTGCCTAACTGAAAAGTCCGCATCATCAGAGCAGTAACACCATCAAAACTCATTGCCTAACTGAAAACAATCATGCAACACAGTTAAATACGAAGTGCTTCATGGTCTGTTCCTAACTCTTATAAAATTGTTAACTCAAAACCCAGATTTTTGACAGCTTCAACTGCAGAAGAAAAGTAAGTAGATGAACACTAATTTCAAAATTTCTATTTATATGATGAATCAGGGTATTCAAACAATTGCCGCTAGTCCATTTCAAGAGAAGTGAATCAATATCTGTAGAAAAAAAGTTTATTCTTATCAACGGAGCAAAGGATCAAATACCAGCTAGACTAGTTTCATCAAGAAAAAATTTACAAGCTCGTTACATTGTCTTCTCACTGATAGTAATTCCAACCTTCTGTACAGTCTTTTTTCTTAGACCAAACAGCGATGAGTTGTTTTATATGGAATAAATTACCTATGCTCTGAATTTGAGAAACAAACCATTGAAGTTGGTCCAAATGAGTGAAAAAGGCTCTGAAAATATTCCTTATTGGTGGAATAACCTAGTTTGGGTCAACAACTCTTAATCGATGAACCACAACTACAAGCAATTAAAACTAGGCATCGTCCGCCGCAGCAGAACGATCATTTCGTGCGGAGTCGTCAGTTACGTGCTGAAAACAAATACTAATTTGTCAACCTAAAGTATGGGAGCTAGGATAATTTTGAGCTCCAATAACAACTTTTCCAAGGCGCGTCGGATTGTTTTGGATATGCAGACGGTGTGCACGGTGATCTATCGAAGTGGAGCTCTCCTTATAATGTTCCAATTTAATTTGCAAACAAATTACTGAGAAGGATATATTAATGGCACTGAAAAATAATATCTTTCAAAGCGCGACTTTGGAAAAACGAAAACTGATTATAAAACCTGATGTTCAGTTCTGCGTATGGTTCCGTTTTTCAGAGTAAGCTAAAACAGATTCAAAGTAATTTATTCCTGACAAAGCTTTAGCATTTTGAAAGCGCCTCGCGTGTAAGGCGTGGCAAGCAAGACCGGAAATATACAGATACAGACACTAGGCCGCATCCCACAGAAAGGGGGGTGGCCGACGGCAAGGCGCACCTCACACCCTCATACACTCACACTTACACAACTTAGCCCTTTAGTGCCAAAGGGTCCGGCCGGTAGCCCCTCAACTTACACTCTGGGTCACGAACGAGTGCAGTCCGAGGATCCGTCGTCAGCCGCAGGGCACGATAGTTTTCACTAGTTTACCCCCGCCGCGTCATAATGACTCCACTCTTGCTTTCGTGAGTGGGGGGGGGGGCCCCCACTCACGACCATCCCAAAGACAGCAGGGTGCCAAGGGCGGGAAAGCACATCAGAGCAGCGTCAAAATAAACCATTCACAGCCATTCACCACTCACGCCTGTTCATTGCACGCTCTCTCGCCACCTCCACATTCATGTCTCTCCTTCCCAACGCCTGCTTCAGACCATCCATTAACCCAAATTTCGGTCTACCTCTAGGTATGCGACCACTCGCCTCCGCATTCATCACCCTTTTCACCAATCTTCCTTCATTCATCATCTCCATGTGCCCGACTTCATTCATCATCTCCATGTGCCCGAACCATCTCAGTACACGCGTATCCACTCTGTTCCCCAACTTCTTTACCATCCCTGTTCTGATTCGAACCACGTCGTTGGTGATCCTGTCTCACAGCGTTACGCCAGCCATGCTCCTCAAACACATCATCTCGAAAACATTCAACCTTCTTCTCTCCTCTGCTCTCACCCCCCAAGCCTCAGTTCCGTAGAGTACAGTTGGGACAACAACACCCTCATACAGCCCTCTCTTTGCTTCTATCCCCAACGTCTTACAGCTCATTACACTCTTAAGTGCACCCAACACTTTACATCCCTTCTTCACTCGCGCCTTCACTTCAGTTCCCACAAGTTCAGTTTTCTCCACATGGGAGCCCAGATACTTACAACATTGAACTTCATCCAAGAGCTTTCCATTTAGGGTGACACTAATTTTGCTCGCATCGACAGTCCTCGAGCATCTCATTACTTTACTCTTACCCACGTTCACTCGAAGCTTCCTTTTCTCACACACTCTACCAAACTCAGACACAAGCCTACATAGCTTCTCCTCTGAATCCGCAACCAGGGATGTATCATCAGCAAATAGCAACTGGCTCAACTGCCAACTCCGCCCATTCGCTTCCAACAGGTCCAAGCCACGACCCAGCACACTCGCGTTCAACTCCCTGACCACTCCATCCATTTAGAGTTGAACAGCCAAGGAGACATCACGCAGTCTTGTCTCAGTCCCACTTTCACTGTGAACCAATCACTCACCTCGTTCCCCACTCTGACACATGCTCGGCTGTCAGCATAGAAACTCTGCACTGCTTTCAACTTATGTCCGCCCACTCCACACAAACGCAACACCCTCCACAGCACTTACCTGTCAATTCTATCGTACGCCTTTTCCAGATCCATGAAGGCCCAAAACACATCCTTTCCTTTGACAAGGTACTTCTCACATACCTGTCTCACTGCAAAAATCTGATCGGTACACCCTCTCCCACTCCTAAAGCCACACTGTTCCTCTCAAATTGCGCAGTTCGTACAGTCTCTAATCCTTTTGATCAGCACTCTCCCGTACAACTAACCAACCACATATAACAGACTGATACCTCTAGAGTTGCAGCATTCATTTTTATCTCTATTGCCCTTATATAGCGGAACAATGCAGACACTGCGCCACTCACTCGGCACCACGCCTGCCGCAAAACACAAGTTCAGTAACCTCACCAATCATTCGACGATCGTTACTCCACCCTTCTTCAGGCACTCGGTCGCACCTCCATCCAAACCAGGGTCTTTCCCTGCTTTCATCACGTCCACCGCCTCCTGCACCTCTTCCCTGGTAATGTCCGCAACAAGTCTTTCTACAAAAACTGGCATCCGAGCACCACCACCCGCAGCAACAAAGTCAGCCTCTCTGTCATCCTCGACATTCAAAAACTCATCAAAATACTCGGCCCACCTCTTCCGTACATTACCACTTTCCAACAACAACTGGCCGTTTTCATCTTTCACCACTTCCTCCCTTCCGGTCTCTCCCTTTCTCACCCTCTTCACCCCTTTCCAGAACATATTTTTGTTCTCCTCAAAATTCTGGCACAACCGTCTCCCCACCTGGCATCAGCGTCCCTTTAGGCTCTCCTCACCACCCGCTTCACCTCGTTTCTCCTCTCTTTGTACCTTTCACAAGCCACCTCCGACTTCACCTGCAAACACTCCTCAAACGCACCTCTTTTCTGTGCCACCGCCATTTTGACCTCCTCGTTCCACCACTCGCAGCCTTTCCTCCTGCACCCGCTCACACGGCGCACACCACACACCTTCTTCGCTCATCTCAGCGACGCATCCCTTGACGTCTCCCATTCTTCCTCCACATCTCTCGGGTCCTCTCCTCTCACGTTGTTATATTCTTCATTCAACGCCTGCTGGAACTCCTCGGCTCTACTTTTCACTTTCAGGCCACTCACTTTCACTACCTCTTTGCTTCCTCCCACTCGTTTGTTGCCCTTCCACTTCTGCTCCACTCTTAATCCACCTTCCACCAGCAGATGGTCAGACACTCCTCCACCCTCCCCTCTCAACACCCGCACATCCAACAGCCTCCCCACCACTCTCCTCGATATCAGCACAAAATCCATCAGTGCTCTCTCCACCATTGCACCATGGGCCATCCTTACCCATGTGTACTTGTGAATATCTCTTTTCTTGAACAAAGTGTTCCCCAAATATGGCAGTTAGAAAAGCCGTAACGGAAATGAGACAAAAAATCGACGAGTTTCAAGCTCAAATTTGAAGAAGGAAAAAATCGGAGAAGACTGGCGCGGACATCCGCGTATGACGCTCTCCATTAGTTTGAGCTATGAGCAGTCAAGATCCAAGCATAATAGGTCGGATGAATGTTTCACCGGGTGGGCGGACGGACACTTTTGTTAAATAATCAGGGCCCGAAATCCATTTGAATGATATGTGACACATATCATTTTACTGAAAAATCGACACTGTGGACAGTTACGTCTCCCGATAGGGCTGAGAGACATATTTAATGAAGGACAGTTGCAAATTGAAGAGCCTTTACAATGACGCGAGGTAAAAGATAGACGCTGTACGAGAGTTACATGGACTGAGAAATTCTCTCTGAGATAGAAAGCTCCTGAAAACTATGTGAGCTCTACAGGAAGCTGCAAGGATGCCTGCGGTTCAACAACCTCTCCAGCATCTTCCGAGTCCCCGCGCATCCTTCAACCTGGAGGATGCCGACAGTGTGGCGAAAGGTAACCCTACACCGGCCTCTTGACAACCGAAAGAAAGCATGGATTGGACACTCTTTAGCACACTGCACCGGCATATGAGGCCAAACAGCTGTTGCGCCCTGTACTTACTTAGTGAATGGCTTGCCTAAAAACTGCCAACATTTCATTAGCACTCATATCTCGTCTCAATGGGTGTGGTCAGGTTCACCCAAAGTTTTCTGGGAATAATGACAAGTCTTCTAGCTGGTCAGCCGTAAATAGGCATGGTCTCCTTAATACTGGATCATAATACGCCTATCTTAACTGAGCCGCCAAAGGTGAAACTCAAGTTAGGTTCAGCAATTCAACTTCTCCAAGATATGGGGGAGTGGTTGTTGAAGAGGGGCTCGAGATGGGAGCCAGAAACACAGCAGGAAAGGGAGGCGGGAGAAAGCAAGTGCGATGTGTGAAGGAGTCATGCGAGCAGTCAACTAGCGTCGTCGGTGTCTCGTTGCTTGCTGCTACAAAACACTCGTCTAGGTTCTTGTCACTTTCTTCGGTTTGCCAGGTAATGCATTTTTGGGTCAATTTCAGTGTAGGCTACACAGACGATAGCTTATTCTTATACGGAGATTAGCGTGGACCAGCCATGTTAATATAGAGTCGCTACCTTGCTCAGCATTGATTTTACCCATAGCTAGCAATACATCACGAAAAGAGAAGTGCGAGATGTGGATAAGGAAACAAGAAGGGTGTCAAGCAGGCGTTCCTGACTACTCCGCACTCTGGTTTGCTCTTCATATTCATTTTGGGACAAAAAATGCCTTAAGGTCAACCGTAGATACATTTGCTGTTTCTTGATCTGATGCCACCAGATCAAGGATAACACCACTTTTATACAACATTGAGTAGAGCCTCAACATTTCAATGTTAGACCCCAAGGGGCAAACTTCAATAGCATGAGTGTCAAAACAATTCTCTACTGCATTGCTGAGTAAACAAACCACTAAGAAAGGAGAGAGGCAAGAAGGCTAGAGGAGATTGTTACCACAAAACATCATAATTTGATTAACACAACATTAGTAGGATCTACCACGATCATCAATTCTATAAATTTACGTAAAGGATGATAAGAATTTTTTTCCAGTGAATGTGTTCTAGTTGTCACAAGACGATAACGTCGGCCAATCAAGGCCCACACAGACAGCAGCAATAGTAGCACCAAACTCACTTGGCAAAGCCTATGAAGTCCTCGTGGTTGGTGTTCATGTAAGCCAGCTCGCAGTCGTTCATGAGCAGGATGTTCTCCTTGCACAGCTGCTCGCGCTCTCTGATGTGAGTGGTGATGATACGCTCAGTCTCTTCTTGCAACCGAGGGTAGCGGGACATCTGCGGTGGAGGTGTTTACTAGAGTGGCTCCCATGACCTCTTCCACACACGAAACTGCAACTCACGATAGTCCCCAGCTTGTCACTTTTTACTTAGTACCAACACGCTCCTCATTCAGTAACGATCAATGAAATCTCACATTTGCCATACTCAATAGCAAAAAAGGCATAGCTCTAATTTACAGGACACTTTGCTTCCGCCCTAATGCGAGGAGACGTGCCGTTGCAATCCTAATATGTTATCAGCAATATTATGAACTACAACCACTGCAGATAGAAAGGCGAAAACAGAAGGGGAAGCCCTTAAACAACAGCAAGATAGCTACACAGAGCAGGCTGTACACAGCTAACAATGAAAAAATATATTGTTCCAGGGAGAGAAGGGACGTGGATCAAATGGTACGGAAGCACCACCACGGCGATTACAGGTGTGGTGAACAGATGTATACTTTTTTGATAGGGGTTTCTGTGCTCTTACTAAATCTCCCAGCGTAGCTGCCACCTGCGTTGGTGATGCGTTGCATCAGCATTTGCATGTTGCGGCCGCATTCGCCAGTCGGATCCCGGCTTGGCGTCGCGGTCGAGTAGGGAGTTGTCTACACAGTGATCGATTAGAGGGAGATCCGAAACATGGCTGAGGTACTAACTTGACCAATCGGCTTTTGAACCTCAATATGTTTACTGTGACTCAATTGCGGCGCCCGTTGGATCTCACGCATTTTGAATGGCATTCGATTGAATAACCGATGAGTCCGACAGGTGCAGCTGTTAAAAGCGACCATTTACTTTGCTAAGCCGCCAAGCGGTTGGAGGCACTTTGAAGTAACACATTCTGCCAATCCTTGCCTTGTTTGTCATGGTCACTTAAGCCTTCTTATTTTATCCAAATGTTTACGACAATGAATCTTTCAAAACGTCTTTGAATTGCGTATAGTATCAAGGCGTTCAATCAGATATAATAGTCCATTTCCTCTACCTCCGTAATATTGGAGGGGAAACTTCTTTGCACTGCTCCAAGTCTATCCAGATCTTTCCGTTTATGAAGGATCTAAAGAGGAGAGCAACAATCAATAACTGGTTGGATTTGTTGTTTCCGAACAGTCAACATTGTCCTTTTATCTCAGCCAGAAAGGTTTTCATGGCCCAGGAACACAGTCTTCTGCCACTGGCCTTGGCCTTTGCAATTTGTTCATGGAATGAAGCAGTTCAATAGCTGCGTTAATTAGCTAGAACGATATGAAGCCTTGCCTTTTAGGTTATATTTTTTTTCATTTCTCAGTGATTGAAATTTAATTGGTTGAATTGCATATTGTTTTCTCAATTTGATATCGTGTTTGAAAGACCAATTTAAGATTTCTTTTAGATAAGTTTGAACATTTTTTAAAACTTTCAAATCCTTGACAATTAAAGTACTCTATTATCATCTACATACCAGGAGACTGATGTACGGGGAAAGTTTTTGCTCCAATAGCCATTACTAAGTGAAACATAGGGCCACGCACAGTGACTTGTGGGACCCCAATAAGGACTTCCACTGGTGCAGAGGTTTTTCCATTTACTACCACACTTCGCGTTCTGCCCTTCTCACCTTGATATCTCACCTTTGCAGCCCTCCACAGCCCCAACAGCCCCGCCAACAGAGCAAGCAGGCATGGGAGGCAGAACACCTCAGCGCGTTAACAGTCAAAATGAACAGCACGGTACAAGCACTGCAGCAGGACGCTGGTCGGAATGCACTCAATAGGTCCAAAGAAAACAAAACAATGAAGACAGTCAACAACTGCACACAACTGTCAGCAACAGAAACAAGGTCACAATATCACATAGAATTGAGTCTAGCAAAACTCATACAACACCGCTCCCGATTCCTCCGCCAGGGCTCTCTTGAAGCCGCGAAGGGAATCACACTGCACCACATCAGCGGGCAGCCGGTTCCAAACCTGCACACAGCGAGAATAAAAGAATCTGCGTTTATAGTCCGTCTGACAGCGAGGAACCACCAGCTTGAAAGAATGCCCACGTGTGCCAACATCTGGTGCTCTCTCAAACAGAGCAGACAAACCTGAATCAACAGAACAGTGAAAAATCTTCCAACACTTCACAAGATCAGAACGCAACAACCTCCCCCTCACAGAAAACAACTGCATTGCTTTGAGCAGCTCACCATAGTCCACTCCACCCAGCCCATCAATCTCCCTGGTCCACTTCCTCTGCACAGACTCCAACAGGCTCAGATCCCCCAAATATCCCACATTTCAAACATGAGCAGTAGTCCAAGATGGGTCTTATATGAGTAATAAATAAAGAGACCATGAAAACAGAACTCCTATTGACAGTGGAGCGGAGCAGACTGGTCACCAGAGTGGAAGCCTTTCTTACAACACTCCTCACGTGGAGATGTAACCGCAGCCTTGAGTCAACAAGCACTCCCAAGTCCCTGAAGGAATCGACAAGCTCAAGTACCACACTATTCAAATAATAAGCAGTTCTATCATCAATCTGCTCCAATTCCAGACGGTCCCTGTAAAAACGCATAAAGACACACTTGTCAACGTTCAACAAGAGATTCCATGACAACGACACAGACTGCAACAAATTCAAATCCCTCTGCAACGAAGACACACCCAGACGAACTGCTTGTACATCGCGGGGGAAACTCAAATAAAGTTTGAAGTCGTCAGCAGAGGCCTTCCACTCACAAGCCACACCTGCTGCAACATGATTGACATTTAGCAGGAACAAGAGCGGACCCAGCACAGAACCCTGGGGCACACCACTTGTCACCTCCCGGAAGTCACTGACAACTCCCCCCACAGAAACACACATTCGCCTCCCTATCAGAAAATTACGAATCCGATCTACAGTCCATCCGGAATACCCACACATTTCAGTTTGTCCAACAAAACCGAATGACTGACCACATCGAATGCTTCAGAGAAATCCAGAAAGACCACATCAACAACCATTCCTTCATCTACCCGATCAGCAACCTCACCTTAAGTAAGCAAAAGTTGGTCTTCAGTGCTCCTTCCCACACCGTAACCAAATTGACCCCCAGACAAAATGCCAGAATCTTCCAGAAAAGACACCAACTGGGACACAATAACCCGCTCCAGCACCTTACAGCAAACAGAAGACTAACAGGTCAGTAATTGAGAGGGTTACTTCTTGAACCAGACTTGAATATAGGAACTACACGAGATTACTTCCAGGCCTCCGGTAAAACTCCCAGGTCCAATGATTTTGCGAAAATCAGAGACAAGGGCAATGACAGCTACCAAGAACATGACTTCAAAACACCAGGGTGAATGCCATCAGGTCCAGGGGCAGAAGATGAGTCTAAACCACCCAGAACCTGAGAAACTAACAGTCTAGTCAAACAAATCCCATTAAATTTATAGGAAAAAACTGATGTGGGGGAAGGCCGGCAGGATCAGCATCCAGAAAAACAGACGAAAAAGAGTCTACAAACAGCTGACTCATGTCTCTCTGACCAGCAACAACCTCACCAGATGGAAGCTTCAGAGGACCAACAAAAGGACAGCCCTTCTTTTTTCCTCTGATATAGGAGTGAAACATCTTGGGAGTAACTGAGAAGTTGTCTGCTAACTTCTGCTCATACAGACAATGGCTGTGGCGTGAAAAATTCCTGTACTCAAAATTAAGCTCACTAAATCTCTGCAAGGATGCCAACACCTCATGCTGCCTACCAAGCTCCCCCCTCAAAAGCTTATACTGCGCCCAAGCTCTAGATCTACTGGTCATCAGCTCCCTAGGAGGGCCCCGCAACCATCTTGGTCGTGAAGCAGAGTCTCGAGTGGGAACAAACTTGTCCACAAGTGAATGGACAATTGTCTGAAACAAACTATAATTCTCCTCCACAGTGCCATACAGAAACTCATACTGCCAGTCAACACCCTCTAAAACCTCTCTCATGCTCCTGTAATCACCACGAGACCACCCTGCAACATCATTCATCCGAAAGATATACTCCACCAAGACAGGGGCATGGTGGCACCCCGGAATAGGAGGCAAAACCGCCACAGAAGACACCCGATCCTCCTCCGTAGTCAACACTAGATCAAGAATGCTAAACGAATCAACAAAAGTACTTTCCCTCACCCACTGAGTGAGTCCAAGAAAAACAAAACAATCAAGAAACTAGGAATCAACGGGAGGAATATAATTATTAAAAACGTCTGCAGACCAATTTAATGAAGGCAAGTTAAAATCCCCAAGAACAACAACCTCTGCCAACACAAAACTCCATCAATAATTCAATCAGTTCAGCATTCTCCTCAGCTGAGTAGGGGGGAGGGCGGTACGCCACCACAACCAGAACATCATAATCAAAAAGGGATATGGCAGCAACATTGGGTAAAGTCACCTCAATTGGCACGAACTTCAAATTGTTAGCAACATACAGACTCCATGCTTCTTCACTTCCGCTACCACATCCCCCCTCACCAGCTGAAACCCTGGCAAATCAACAAAGGATGATGACACCGAAGAAGTCAACCACGACTCGCACACGCCTACCAGCTGCATATCCCAGCGCTGCACCATATGACCAACAAAAGGGACCATATTCATCAGAGAATTCAAATTGACACAGCGCAACCTCAGACAGGAGAAATCCATCTGCAAAGACCGACTAGCTAGTTTAAAGCACTGCCTCCGCGGCCATCCGGGATGCCATGGGTACCAGTCAGAGCTCCACGGCTACCACCATAAGAGCCACGACCTCCCCTAGCACCACCGCCACGGCTCCCAACCCTACTCCGGCCGCCGGCCGCACCGCGCACTCCGGCATCACCGCGACCGCCAGCACCACCGCGGCCGCCGAAGAGAGAGTTTGATCAGTTTAGAAACATTTACTTGGATCCCAGCGCAATATAGTTTCGAAACAGTATCCTGTGCTATACTTTGTCAAAGGCCATGGCCAATCAAGATAAATCACATCCACATTTGATCCATCTCACAATGCATTCATCATTTCATCATCGTGCTCCAGTGGTTGGGTCAACGTGCTCCTCTTGCTTCTGAAACCATGTTGCTTGAAGTTGAATCATTCATATTTTTACAATAATATTCATTATTTGTCCTCTCATAAGCTACTCTCTCAAAAAATTTGACTATGTGTGATGTCAAAGAAATTATTCTATAATTGGATGTACTTGTGAGACCAGTAGTAGTAGTGGTAGTTGCTTCCGTTTTCCACTAGAGTCCCAATGCGAAGTTAATGCAGACTCCTCCGTAGGGCAATTGAAGAGTGGCAAAGTGGGTGCAGCGTAGATTGTATGTATTACATGTATAGACATACAGCCTTTTCCCCCTAGTTAGGGGGTTGGCTAAGTTAGGCAGACACAGAGGGAGGAGGAGCCCAATCTCCCCGCCACATGACCGCCGTGTCCCTGCCGAGGCTCGAACTCGCGACATGCAGCACCAGAGGCTGACACTGCAGTCGGATACGCTAACCACTCGGCCACGGCGGCGTAGATTAAGAGTAGGTTAAGCGCGTACAGAGTAGATCTATCGCAGTTAAAAAGTAATTTAACATAGATACAAAGTAGATACGACACAGACACAAAGTAAATTTGACATAGACACAAAGTAAATTTGACATAGATAAAAAGTGAATTTGACACATATACAGAGTAGGCCTAACATAGATACAAAGTAACTTTAACATATATACAAAGTAAATTTGAAACAGATACAAAGTAAATTTTACATAGATCCAAAGTAACTCTGACATATATACACAAATACAGATACAGACACGAGGCCGCATCCCCCAGAAGGGGGGGTGGCCGACGGCAAGGCGCACCTCACACCCTCACACACTCAGACTCACACAACTTAGCCCTTTTGTGCTAAAGGGTCCGGCCGGTAGCCCCTCAACTTACACTCTGGGTCCCGAATGCACCGAGGAACCGTCGTCAGCAGCAGGGCCCGACAGTTTTCACTGGTTTACC
>SDVV010000664.1:0-29837 GCA_016164225.1 Gammarus roeselii
TGTATAGTTTCAGTATTTTTTTCCAAAACGCCCTTCTAGAAATCCTACAGAATATTTCTGAAATGCTCATCGATGGTTGATCTTGCTCCTCACTGATGGTAGGCGGTATTTGCCTTCACGCGGCAGTAACGATTGAAAGACGCCTGATTGGTTACTTCTGAAAATTCCTTCCTGTTGTTGTGAGCAATATGCATGCTTGTGGACAATAGTATTATTGGCTTTGAGTCTGTAAATATCCAGTGCTCGAAGCTATGTCGTGTATCCTATCGAAACCTGTGATGTCTTCAGTTCCCTGCATTACTGAGGGTCCGGAAGTGAACATTAATCAATCGGTCCCCACGTCGTCATCGTCGAGATCTGTTTGGTACTATACTGGTAGCTGGGGGATGGACGTCTTATTCTAATCTCCACTGGTAGCCACATACACTGTAATGTAATCCCGGTTGTGTTTGTATCACTTTGCATGGATTGCATTGCTCGTGTCATGTTAGTCGTGTATGTATAGTTTAGAAACATGTTGTATTAATTTTATTTATTGTTGTCATAATCATCCACGTACCTGTTTTCTTGTTGGGAATAAAAGTTTATAAGATATGGTAGTGTTCTTATCAATGAAACGGGATTTTTTTCAGAAACTGAAATAACTTAGAGAAAATGTTTAGCATGATTATTCACAAATCCGTGAAAAGTGTTCAGCATGGATATTTTTCCTTTGAAATCAGATAATTTATTGAAACTTGTTTCCTAAGACTCAAATCAGCGCTTCCCCTGCTATCCGTCTACTTTCTCTCCAGAATTCTTCAGCTGATGCTTCATCTCAGAACAATGAAGTTGGTGCTAAATAGAAGCCGGTATCTTGTGCTGATGCTTTGCAATGCGAACTGGTAATCTGTCGACATGACGATCTGTTGATACAGTTATGATATAAATTGTCAAAACGGAAATTTGTCGAGACAAAGTTGTTTGGACAGAATTCTGTCAACCCAACAAATCGTCGATACAGTTCTCGACAAGAATTGTCTGTACAGTTCTTGACAAAAATTGTCTAAGCAAATTTGCCGAGACAGAAAATTGTTGAGACAGAAATCTGTCAACACGACATTATTGATACAGTTCTCGACAAAAATTGTCAGAAGGGAAATTTGTAGAGACAGAAAGTTGTCTATATACTGTGAACCTTGTCGACAAATTTGTTGAGACACGATGATTCGTCAATACAGTTCTTGACAAAAATTGTCAAAAAAAAACTTTGTCGAGTCCCAAAGTTATCTAGACAGAAATCTGTCGACAGGACAAATTGTCGATACAGTTATTGACAAAAATTGTTGAAACAGATATATGTCAAAAATTTGTCAAAGCAGAAATTTGTTGAAACATAAATTGGTCGACATCCCACAGGTGATTACAGGTCACATTTGTTGTTCCTTCACGTACTGTTCAATGTTCAACTTTGAAATCCTGCTCTAAGGCAGATACCTGCCATAGGCAGATGCCTGCCATCGGTGTTTGGCCTTGAAATCAACAGCTTGCCATACATCTCCGCAGATGACTACAGGGGTCACATATGACTTTATTTTGCAAGTCGACACAACAGAAATTTGTTGACACAAAATTTGCCGACTTGTAAAATTGTCTTCTAATAAATTTGTGGACACGAATTTTGCAGACTTACAAAATTTGTCGACACTGAAATTTGTTGACACAAATTTGTTGACACACAGAAATTTGTCTACTTGAAATTGAGTCAACACACAAATTTGCCAACACAAAAATTTGTCCACAAAACTTTTGTTGACATGAAATTTTGTTGACTCAATTTTTTTTCTCTTTCTCAACAATATTTCCAAAGGCTTATGACGTGCCTTCGGGAACTGTTCAAAGGTTTGGGTTTGGAAACCCTGCTCATACACAGCGGTTCCTGAACAATGCTTGTTAAGTCATATGGCGTACCCTCTATGCTGGCACCATCGATGTTAGGTTTTGAAATAAGCTGTCCCCAAACAGCCCTTCACACCATCTTTCAGATGATTATGTGTCACATATGACGTTCCTTTGAGAACTGTTCAATGTTTGGTTTTGAAATTTTGCTCGGAAACAATAGGTTTTTAATCAACACTTGATTAGTCCTACAAGCATAGTCTACATCCTGACACCTTCGGTGTTTTGGGTTTGATGTAAGCTGTCCCCGTACAGCCCTCCACACCTGCAGACAGACGATTACGGGTCCTGAATGACGTCCTCCTGGACTACGACACCGTTTGCACTAATACAACAATACTTAGTGGTTTCTGGTCTACACTCAATGCACATTGTCATCTGTACCTGGCAAATTCAAGGCAATGAGTTTCGCTTGCCAGCAACAGAGGATCATGAGTCACATATGACGTACCGTGGGACCCAAGTCGCAGTCACTCTACAAACCCAATGTAATACAGTAGTTTTTCAGTGATATTTAATTTTTTTTTCTGTCATAAGCGGATAACAGACCCAGCACCCATACGGACGCTAGCAATGCGTGAGACAAATCCAACATAAACAGTGGTTTACGGTCAGCATTGCAGCCCTCATTGCACAATAACTAAATCTTGCAATACATTCCGCACATATTGGCATTATTTTATGTCTCATATGAAAATTATGGGTACCATACATATTATTTTCTCTCATGAACAAACACATGGTATGTCAAGCGATGTGGCGGTGATTGTGGGCGTATGTTTGGATCATACCATCCCCCACATACTTCAATCTCCTTTGTTTCAGTGACGATTTTCTCAATCACCTCAGCGACAGGCGAGCGATCCCGAGTCATCTGATGGACCGCGTCACAGGCTCGCATTGTGCCCAACGATGACCTCCATACCGAGGGCCTACGGCACTCCGGTGTATTCGGAAGGTCACGTATACTGGTTAGCTGAGTGCAACATAGACCTCAGCCAAGACAGCGCCTCCAGTCAGTCCTACCTTTGGAACGTGCATTAACAGATATCGCGCAACGAGACAGAGCCTCCCACAAAGGAGCTCGACTCCGGGTCGAATGCGCACTTTGCGCCTACATCAGGCTGTCATAGAATCGGGGCCCTGAGGGAATCAGTTAAAGCTCCAATCGTCCTCCCAAAGGCTCACTTCGTAACCACTAGGGGCAAGACCACCTTTTTCTATACAACACATTCTGGCATAAGTACGAAGGATTTCCAGCTCTGCGCTCCGGTCGCCCACACCCTGCGCGGCTATGTCCTCAACGAGTCCCTGACGGGTACGCGAGTTTCCCCGCAGTCACGGCAGGAGTGCTCCACCCTGTCCCAAGTCCTCAGGTGACTACGGAAAGCAGGACCTCTCCCCTTCCCGTGGGTACAAACGCTTTTCCGGCGGTCATTTGGTGTCGCCAAGCACACGGGCGCGAAGCCACGCCTTGGGCCAAACGCGTCCTGTCCAAAGGCCTCTTTAGGAGAAGGGCACCGCAACCCCCCTTCTTTCGATCACACTGCCTCGTTGTCACGGCGAGGCCCAGACAACCAGCTTTTGCATCTCGTGTCATTGCGATCCTCAAGGCTTCGGGAGGGAATCACCTTTTGATGGACCTCTCAGAACTCTATAAATACATCTCGGTAACTGCGTTTCGAGGGTCCAACGCGCAACGAATACGAGCAGTGCTGAAGTCCCCTCTCTAATTCACCAAGTTAGACACCAAGGTCGCTTTATCGCACGTCCCAATTCATCCCAGGTTTCAAAGTTCCTAGCCTAGCCTAGCCTTCAAACTACGAAGCCAACGATACCTTTTTTCGGCCCTCCCATGCGGCCTCAATCTGCGACCAAAAATCTTTACAGCAATCGCGAAGTTACGGCAATCGCGAAGCTACCAATTCACTTCCTCCACCAGCTAGGGATGGATGCGGTCTTCTACATCAACGACTGGCTGCTCCAGGCACCAACAGCACATCACTGCCGGCGCATCACCCAGACGACCTGCAACTTTCTCCTCAAGCTCGATTGCCACGTCCACCGGAGGAAGTCTATTCTGGAACCCACCCAGCAGTTCGACTTCCTGAGAGAGGCCGGGCCCATCGCCCCGAACTCACAGCACATCGACTGCCGCAGGGACTTGGCCACGGCCACGGAGATACTTCCCCGCAGAACTATCTCGCCTCGACAGCATCAGAGTTCCCTCGGCCTTATGTGTTAACGAACACCTTACCTACGCCATGCTCGCCACTTCCTCAACGGAGTGGTGCTAGCAGCACGATCCTGCTCCTAACCCGCAAGCCCAGCCACCTCAACGATCCCTACCCCCGCGCGGTTCAGCACTGGAGCAGGGCTTTCCTTCACTTCCACGTCCCGTTCGTAATGCCTCCACCAAAGCACCTCCTGTGGATGGACGCATCGGGCGACGCGCGGGGGTTGAATGCTGCAGCGACCAGTACTCTTACGGCCGCTGGTCGCCTTAGGGATGCATTGTCCAATTACGTCGATGGTATCGCTGCCCACCGTACATGCGCTGCGGGCGCGAGCTCATTGGCACCACATCACAGTCCGAGTGTTCCAGACAACAGGGCGGGGGGTACTCATGGCGAATCACTTGGGCTCCAGCAAGGCCTCGGCGTTGCAGAAGTTCGGAGCACAGCTCCTAAAATCCTCCAGCACCCTCATCTCTCGTTTCTCGCGACCTACCTTCCCGGATCGCAGAACGTCTGAGCCGATCAGCTCTCACGCCTTCGCCAGTAGAAACGAAGCGGACGCAAACGCCTCAAGGCTTCGCCCGCCTCTCTACCCTGCGCGGGACTCGGCAAACTAGACCCCTTCGCGCATCCGAGAAACCACAACTTCTCGCTATTGGCAGCTCCATTTCATCACACACGAGCATTTTTTGAGGCTTCCCTCCAATGCGACGGGAAGCAGTGAACGGACATGTACCTGTACCCTCCATGCAACCTGACCCTCCAAGTGCTCCACAAGCTCGAGATGTACCGCTACAGCGACGTTCTCGTGGTGCACCACCACCCCAACACACTGTGGGGGCCCAAGGTTGTCGCGTCCTTCGACGATTCTTTGCTCGCCCTCGACGTGTCCCAGGGCGTCGAAGGCAGGGAGGTGCCTCTAACATCACAACCCTTTTCGACTTATCTAGCACTAAGTCTTTCATAACGGTGCTCACTATCAAATACAATAGATTGCTTGCAGACACCCTGGCCAACACGCACAGGCAGTCCACACAAAGCCAATACCAAGGCTTTTGGATACGTTTCCAGGCGTGGCCACGCGCCACGAAGGTGCAGTCCATCAACCAGTTTACCCTCTCCAAATCCCTGCACGATGCTGGCAAGCAGAATCAGCTCATTTCTCGTACAGTTTTGGCTTACATGAATGCGCTTCATTTGCCTCTCTTTCATGGGTTTGGCGTCACGACCCTCGAGGCGATCTTCAAGAACCTGGCAAAGGCCCAGTTTTACGCATACCCACCACAACGACGTTTCGTGCCGCAGTGGAAGCTGGAGCAGGTTCTCGACACGCTCGCCTCTCCTCGCTCCAATACTCAAACGATGTCAGTATTAGCGCTCTTTCAGAAGACTCCGTTTCTCGCCGCTCTCGCAGCAGGAAACAGGGTCTCTGAGATTGCAGCAAAGTCACGCACGGGACTACATTTTTTCAAGAACCCTCCATGCGATGACAAGTTCCGGTACTAAACCGGACCCACACGCCACCGCTCATCTCTATCGCCTCACTGCTGCCGGATAGCCGGGCACACGGCCTGGGCCCTATGACCGTACGCAAGCCTACGTAGCACGATGTCCGTCGTACAATGACTTGTTTCTCATCCATCCTACTGCAGGCCAACCACTCCAGACATCATCGGTGGGGCATTACATCTGCTCGTTTATCAATGGAGCCACACCGCGTGTCTTCAATAAAGCTTACGACGACAGAAAATCTACCTCATCTCTTGCTTAGACGAGCGGGGCTCCTCTCCAAGACCTCATATCCAAGGAGTTCTGGAGGCCGCCCCACGTGTTCGGGCACATGTACTTATTTGCAGTGGGGAACCCTATCCAACCTTGCGTCTCACTGAGAACCAGGTGGATAGTTCCTCTCGCTTCAATGGTTTGTGACATTACGCTAGCTAATGCCAGAAATTTTGGTACATATTATAGGGTATGTGTATGGATTATCTTACCATATCGTTCTGAAGTACTCAACGCTACAGCTTCGGGATAAGGACGTCGGATTCCTCAGTATATAATTACTTAATCAGACTCATTGTATGGCAATGTTACCATATTATCTATGGTACACAGGGCAGATACTTCAATATTGAGGATTCTTCTGCCACTGCCTGGCTGTGCATTCACACTCATTCTAGAAGGCAGTATATAATGATGTGCACAATTACTATTTTGGTGCTCATACTCTAGGCCCGCATATTATTTGGCCGCTATGAGCTCGTATATTGGTTGTGATAGGCACTAAGCAATACTTGCATTCGCCAATAATTGCAGTCATTTATACAAACGGGTTATCATTTCCTTACATGGCAAGCGCTTCTTTGGGAATACCCAGTTTAAGATGCAGCCGATCCATCCACCTTCTGTGCTCTTCTGGCATCGGCCAGTTTGCACTACATGATGGTATTTTCTATGCAAACCATATGGCTCTTACGAGTGGAAGAGAATATAACTTTTGTTATATAGATTTTCTTGATAAAAAGCTATTTCTCTGTCATGAGTAAGAGCCATATGGGGCCTCCTCCTCCCCCTGCTATCTCAACTACACACCAACGTCACCTTACGGGAAGCAACTTCGCTAGACCTCATGAATGATGGGGCAGCCCAGCTCACGCTTATATAGGAAGGAAGGGGGTTGGGGGTTGCAGCCGGCAGATGACCGAGCCCCGGTACCTGGAAGACATTTAGACCAACAGGCGCATGACACCACGCGCCGCCTAACGAACAAGAGTTCATTTTTCCTAAAAACTCGAGGACAGCCGAGGAATTTTAAAGTTTTGAGATTCCCGAGTAAGGTTGAAAGACACAACGTCTAAATCGCTCGAAAACAACGTTCAACAGATGTTATCAAGATTATCTCGTAAAAACGTCTCTGTAATGTTTTCTCTTCAGGATTCATTGAATAAAACCAGAAGCAAATTGCAAACCATATGGCTCTTACTCATTACAGAGAAATAGCTTTTTATCGAAAGAATCGAAATAACAAAAGTTATATTATCAATGCCGGTGCATGAACTGATCACGTACGGAAGGTAAGTTATACATATGATACTCAACTCACTAACTGCTTTCTTTGAGCAGTAATTACATTATTAGTTGGTTAACATTTCATTTATATGGTTTAAATATCAAAATACATGACCATTATGGGCAAAACTGTTAGAAACTGATGTACTACGAAGAGATACGGAAGTTGTACAATAATATTTTGATACTCATTATTTTTATTTAAAATAAATACTTTCAGGGCCAAACACTGCAAAATCTGAAGGAATGAATGTGCTAAGATGAGAAGACTGCAATAGTGCAACCAAAGTTATAATTATCAGTGTTTTTATTTGTTGAAAAACAGAAAAAAATCAAAGGAACATTCTATTTTCCGTGTATCACAAAACAAATTAAGCTTTGTGTTCTATTGACACAATGATACAGTTGATGTTCTGCACGAATCGCAGAAACTAGTTTTTCATGTCTCGTTTTTCGCCATCTTTTGTTCCACTCTGCTAACCATTGCCGTCAGGCAAACAATAAAGTTGTTGATTATTAAATAATGTTTCACCTGAAATAGTGTGAGAATTGGCAGTCGTTGCTGTTCTTCAGAACTCTATGTTGATATTATTCCCATTTCTTGGTAATTGTGGATGGGCCGCATCACGACTTGACAGCTCAAAACCTTTTTAACATGAAATCTTTTTCTGAATTTTGTAACATCCTAGTTCATTTTGAATTGGTGTATCGTGGTTGCTCATTCTGAAATTCCTATCATGGGCTACCTCTATGATGAAGTTTATTTTATGTTGAATGTCTGAGACCAATGATTTTGTGCTTGCCTCGTTTTTTAGTGCAGTAGTTAGTTGTTGTTTTTTTCAACTAAGAAACATTTGTGCATCAATTAGGAACAAAAATTTTAAACATCATTCCCAAAGGTCCTATTGAGATCAAGCTAAACACCCAAAATTTTATGAAGAGGAATTTTAACGCTCTTACAATCTTCAAAATTGTTTGGCACTCCATGTGTATTTGCTTTTGATTCTACTGAGTTTTATTTAGTCTAACTTTGAGTTCATTTGAAGAATACTAATCGTTTTATGGGTTAACGCTGTTTCTGCATTCTTCTTCATCTGTTCTTATTGGCTTGCCGACCTAACAAACTACAATTGAAATATTCTGGCTTTGTCAAAAGGATTTGCACAGTTTAGTGTCATTAATAAACAAAAGGAAACCAACAGGTCCAAGAATCAATCCTTGGGGAACTCTCAAATTTACCTGCCCTGGTGAATAGGAAATTTATACATAACACAGCAAATTTTGATCGTTACCTGAGGTGCTTTTTACCTAGCATGTTTGTAATTTTAGTAGCAAAAAACTTGAGCAAGATGTCGTGATTTACACTGTCGAATGCTTGAAAGGGGCCCAGCAGTATGGGTAATGATGGGGTGGTTTTTGTCTATAGCTTTGTCTACAAGTATTGAGTCTTCATTAGATGTCTTGCGTCTGTATGCGTACTGACACGTCATTGATCAGGTTTGCTTCCTCTAGGTAGTCAAGAAGTTGGCAGGCAATTTCGGAAGTTCCTGGTAGGTGGAGGCTCATGGGTATGTGATTTGAGGGTTCATTCACCTCCACCTTTTTATGTATAGACCTAGCTCTGATCAGCGCGTGTTTCAAATTCACATAAAAGGTATCTGTCGCGCTGGATGTGCTGCTAAACAGCTGGGAATATGGCAGAACAATTTCTAACCCGTCCTTGAGGGTAGCAACTGTAACGCAATGCAAACTTCCTCACAAGAAACTTGTGTTCCTCTATGAATAAATGACCGAGACAATTTCTAAGCTGTTTGCCGTGCTCTGTTACCTCATCTGGTCCTTCTTGGGCAATGAGTTGTTATGGAAATGGGAGTGTGTTACCCGAGTTGGCTTTTGCATTACATGGGTTTAGTCCACCCGAAAAAAAATGTGTTTTGCTCGTTCATATGAATAAGTCATTGAAAGAGTCAGCTGTTTCTGCCGCGTTTGCGTAATAGCAAGACTTTTTTGTTTCTTGTGAGGCACATTGTTCCCAAAGATGTTCCAAGCATGCATAGGGTTATTTTTGTAGCTTGCTCTAAGATGGCAAGGCATGCATCTCTTCGCTTCCCTGTGACTGAGATGTCTTGAATAAAACTAAGCCGATTCTATCTCAGCGACTGATGATGACTTGTCCCACCACTGATTGCTGATCCCAGTGACTGATGATAACTTGTTACACCACTGATTGCTGATCTCGGTGACTGACGATGACTTGTCACACCACTGATTGCTGATCTCATTGACTGATGATGACGACTTGTTACACCACTAATTACTGATCTCAGTGACTGATGATAACTTGTTACAGTACTGATTGCTGATTACATGGACTGATGATGACGACTTGTTACACCACTGATTGCTGTTCTCAGCGACTGATGATGACTTGTTACACCACTGATTGCTGATTACAGGGACTAATGATGACTTGTTACACCACTGATTGCTGATCTCAGTGACTGATGATGACTTGTTATGCCACTGATTGCTGATCTCAGCAACTGATGATGACTTGTTACACCACTGATTACTGATCTCAGCGTCTGATGATGACTTGTTACACCACTGATTAACTCACAATAACTGGGGTGTTAGAAGTCACAATCATGCCTGTTTTTTAATATTGTGTTTCATAAGCGGTAGATATCTGCATGAAAGTATCATAAAAACCTAAAGTTTCCAAACATTTTTTTTAGCATCTGTTAGTATGTTTAGTCCAAACATACCTAGAACCGAATAAAAATTGAAGATTGATTATGAACATATTTGCATCACTTATTGCTACATTAAGGGTTGACTTAAGACATTGACTCTACCGTACTAGAAAACTTGAACGTACTTACATCAATTATCAATACTTTAACGTTGGACACTAGGACATTGATTGGAGTGCTAGAAAACTGGATCTATCTGATTGAGTAGCTGCATGCAACCAGGAAGGAGGGGAGTCTTTGTTTGCAGGCCTCCAAGGCAGTTGATAGCTTAGTGTTATTAGGCGGGCTCGGAACAGTTTTCAATATTATGAATAGTGCTTGGTGTCAATGATTGGAGATAGACGGCTGTGCACGACAATGCTGGGTGGAGACACGCTAAGGAAGAGGCACCCAAGTATCATTCCAAACATTCTCAAATGTTATCCCTGCTCCAACAACGCAATTAGAATTCTGTTCAATCTCAAGTCCAAGAGGCGTACGGTGTTGATTCCCTTCAATTACATGAACTATCTTTTCTGTAATTTCTTTTGTCTGATTGGCTAAAAATCTGTTATCCTTCCAATGTCACTGATCCAAAATCATATTGGCTAAAAATCTGTTATCCTTCCAATGTCACTGATTCAAAATCATGTTGGCTAAAAACCTGTTATCCTTCCAATGTCACTGATCCAAAATCATATTGGCTAAAAACCTGTTATCCTTCCAATGTCACTGATCCAAAATCATGTTGGCTTAAAACCTGTTATCCTTCCAATGTCACTGATCCAAAATCATATTGGCTAAAAACCTGTTATCCTTCAAATGTCACTGATCCAAAATCATATTGGCTAAAAACCTGTTATCCTTCCAATGTCACTGATCCAAAATCATATTGGCTAAAAACCTGTTATCCTTCCAATGTCACTGATCCAAATCATATTGGCTAAAAACCTGTTGTCCTTCCAATGTCACTGATCCAAAATCATATTGGCTAAAAACTTGTTATCCTTCCAATGTTACTGATCCAAAATCATATAGGCTAAAAACCTGTTATCCTTCCAATGTCACTGATCCAAAATCATATTGGCTAAAAACTTGTTATCCTTCCAATGTCACTGATACAAAATCATATTGGCTAAAAACCTGTTATCCTTCCAATGTCACTGATCCAAAATCACATTGGCTAAAAACCTGTTATCCTTCCAATGTCACTGATCCAAAATCATATTGGCTAAAAAAAAACTGTTATCCTTCCAATGTCACTGATCCAAAATCATACCTTTGCAGATCCTTCCGTTCTGCTATAGGATCGTAAAAATACTTCTACTTTTACCAATCTTAACATCCAATATTATTGCTCTGATAAGAGGAACCGTTTTTTTTATCAAACTTGTTTCACTGCTTTTCAGCAAGTCATTGAGGAATGCTGTTAAACTTGGAACATATACAGCCTTGTAAGACACATTTTTGACCTCCGAATGCTTCTCGACCATCGACCTGTGTAACAGGTTCAAATCACGGAAAAATGATTCTTCTTGAATGTTTTCGACCTGTAACACTTGATGACGCTGGTGGCTCCTCGTCGAAAATACCACCTCGTTCTCTAACTGAAGCTTGGCATCTTGATTGCTTGCAGGTGCACCTGTATTCCGGAGTCCTCAATCACCCTCCTGCTCCACCTGACCGCTACATCACCAAACACAGTATTGCCTCGTCAAATGATCTAAGCCCTTTATCCCCTTTCCACGCCGCGTCAAGGCCTCAGAGGGACGCCAAATCGTCCCTAATCAAAAGAACATCGCTCTCACTGAGCTCAAACGCAATGTCATTTCAAGGTCAAAGTATTGTATCTTCAACGAAGCACCAAAACCAAGATAACGCATTCAACTGGTTGGGTCTGACAGAGTTGCTTCCAGCTGACACAGGAAGTGGAAGCTCTGGTGTACCCCGAGAGGGCTCTTCCACCTTGAAGAAGTGGCAGTGTTCGATGTGTCCTTATGCAGTGGACAGACCCAAGAAGTTGGAAATCCACATGCGGAAGCACACGGGGGAGAGACCTTTCTCCTGCCCTAAATGTCCTTACACCGCCTCCCAGCGATCCAACCTCAACAGACACATGTTGAAGCACGCCGAGACGTTGCTCTTGAAGTGCACCTTCTGCCCCTTCCAAGCTGAGCATCAGCATGTCATGGACTCTCACGTCGCAACTAGTCATCCTTAAGACCCGTGAATGGGGACCCGGTGTGCTGAACCACTAATAGGGTAAGTGGTCTATAACAAACTAACGAACTGTAAAGTGGGCTACGTGCAAGATAGTAGTATTGGTATTCCTACCGAAACTTGAATGTTGTTAACCCACTTTAAAGCTGAGCGGTTCGTTATAAACCACTGACAGGCTCAACTCCACGGGGTACTGATGCTTAGAAAAGAGGTACAAATCCACCCACATTTGGTGAGGTCTACGTTCTTGTGCAATTCATTATCACGTTCGTGTGTTGAACCATTATCGCATGCGTGTGTTGAACCATTATCACATGCGTGTGTTGAACTTTGATTTAATTAGATTAGAGTGCTAAGGCGTTTATGCTAACGTTGAGCGCAGAAGTTAGATAGAATCATTGATATACCATTTAATTGTTTGAAGTTTGTGTTACCTATTCATGGACAACGCTCTCGGAGATTGCTATTCTAAGAAAATTTTTGGACCTTTTATCTATTGGGCACATTGAAACTTGATGAAAAACGAAGTGGAAAATAGCGATTTTTGGATGTTATGGTACATATTATAGAACGGGTAGGTATGTAGCTATGGCCAAATTGTTCCACGTGACTACCACTCCAACAATTTAGTAAAAATCTTGATTTTATTTACCTTAAATAATAATTTCACAGCGTAAAGGAAACGTTACATTTCTATACTCTTAACAACTAACGTTTCAAAATAATGGCTATTAACACTATATATAATTATGAGTCATAGTGACTAGCGACTGGTTCTTCCTTAATAGTCCTAGTAATTACTATAGTTGCAAGCAAAATGATGGTAGTAGTCAAAGTTCTAAAATGTTATAATCATTTGGCCAGCATGCAAGTAAACATGAATTTTAGAGATGTTCATGGTTGGTTTCAGTGTAAAACTCATCTAGTGGAAAGCGTATCAGTATGCGTGTGAACTAAAGGTGGAAGACCCACTACAGCCTAAGTCTGAAACTCATATTACGAGTGAGTAGTGGAAAGCGTATCAGAATGCGTGTGAACTGAAGGTGGAAGACCCACTACAGTCGACCCATTCAGATGCAATTAATTGTTAAGCATGAGCTGCAATTACGCGTGAACCTGTCTTTGAAGTTCTCCTGGCTTCAACTATTGAAACGTAGCCAAACCCAGGCGAGAAATGCACATAGTTTCAACGCTATGAGCGAGGTATCCCTATTACTCTAATGGACACTACGTGTTATATACTCACGGTCTGGCTATTTGTCTTCGCGTTAGGCACTCGCAACCTCTTAACCGGTGACGCTATTTGAGAACACCGCAAAGCGCACGTACAGTCATAAGCTCTCACAACAAACTGAAAACTTGTGTGCTCTCTTTAACTGCTCTCTTTATGAGTAAAAGTATTCCAGGAACATGCGTCCCTTGAATATCTTCCTCTGAGATGGGACGATGAGCGACTCCATACGAGGATATTTGTCGTAGGTTTAGCGGGTCGCAAATTATGGGAAGTGGTCGCTAGTGTAATTGTTAGTGGCTCATCTCAAGTGTGATTGTTGTATCAAATTGTTGCAATGAAAAAAATCGTCACATTTTGTTCTATTAAATTGACCTTTGATTTGCCTTTTGATCCGTTTCATCAGAAAACGACGATGTTAATATAAACTATCTATAGCTACCTTACCAATATATCTCAAGCTTGAAATCAGAAATAAAATGCTTTGCTCTTGCTGTTGAATGCGTTTCAAATTTTCTTCCTAGTTTTCATTTAAGGCTAGTACAGATACAGACACTAGGCCGTATCCCACAGACGGGGGTGGCTGACAGCAGTACGCACCTCGCATGCTCATTGTGAAGAGTCGATGTTGGTGCTCGAGAAGTCGATGTTGGTGCTTGAATATTCGATGTTGGTGCTTGAAAAGTCGATGTTGGTGCTTGAATATTCGATGTTGGTGCTTGAATATTCGATGCCATTGCCTTGTAAATCAGGAGATCCTGTCTCACTTTGGTATTTTATTGAGGCTTATGATCAACTTGCACCCAACTCCTATTATATTCTTGCTTTGTGAATGTCTCCACTTCAGTGCAGTAGGTCTCACAGCATCATGTACACAGTTATGCAGTCTTTTCATCTCTGCTCTACGTGCACCATTGTTCAGTCAGGACTCCAAGTCCCATTGAACAGATGAAAATTGGTTGTGTTACGGTGACTGGTTTTAATATTTAAATTGGTCTATCAGAAATGCAAACTATAAAACTAGTTACTTGTCGGAGGTGTGATGCTCACCTTTCCTGAACAACGTCCTTAGAAGAGGGGCAATACATAGCTCTTCTCGAGCCCTCTATTGCAGAGAGGAGTGATGCCAATTCTTCCAGAACAATATCCTTAGAAGAGGTTCAGTACATGGCTCTTCTTGAGCCCTATATTGCAGAGAGGAGTGATGACAGATCTTCATAAGCACTGTTCTTGTGAGGTGCGAACCGTGCAATGCTTAGGCACTAATCTTTCTCGAGTCCTTGGAAATGCATTTTTAAATATTTAGTAACCATCAACCCGTCGATACCGGCAGCGATCGTCCCTCCGGGGACGAATGATGGACGAGAATAGAATTTACCCGAGATGTCTAGACTATGAACAGGTGCTCTGGACGCTTTTAAGCTAAGAGAACTCTGACGCCTTAACGCCTAACTCTGTTATGACGGTCCACCACCTAACTCGTTACTACATAAAACCGCGGAATGGTGTTCACATCCATTAAAATGGTATTTTTAACAATCAAGTTGTATTGATATTCTTCTTGAAATTATTGTTATTATTATTAAATCATTTATTTCCATCACCCCTGGCAATGGGTTTTCAATGTTTTTTTTAAAAATGGCAATGGATAATTTTCATTGTTCCAAAATTCAGATAATGCTTGTTGATTTTATTGACTTTCCTGGCTGAAGTATGAAACACAACGTTTCATACTCCATCTGTTCAGGTATCTTGACTGTGTCACCGTGGAAGACGACTCAGCAAACGCTAAAAGTAATGTCTCAACTCCACTTATTACTTGTCTTGAAGCATAAGCTTCCCGGTGAGATTCAATCTTCAGTGTAAGAATGTTTCTAATGAGTGAAGTCTTGCTTCCTCTCATCGCTGGACCTTGTTCCTTAGTCCAGATGGAATGGTTTTAAGAAACAATGTTTGATTGGCAAACATGATGCTGTTCATTACATCTCTAGTGGACATAAGTCCCTTGACCTAATCTACAGCTCAGTTATTCTTTGTATCACTCATAGAGGATCTCTGCATGGCTTCCTTCTTGTTAGTCTTCCTGTGTCCTAAAACCCTCTTTGTCTACTTGCAGGTTTGTTCCTCTATTTCTACGGGAGGAAGACGCCCGTCGGTATCATTGGAAGACGGAGGCTATTACCCCATATCATCTACTTCTGGCGGGTCATTGAACCACGACCCAACCTTTCACAGACCGTCGGGCAGGAGGGCCTCGTTTTCCCTTGCACATCCTAGTAGCGCAGCAATCACCTCTTCGCCTGTCTATTCCATGTTTGATGAGTCGTCCTCCACTGTTGCTCCTCCACCACCTCTCCCGCTACCATTCTCCAACGCTGTTTCCAGTGATAGTGGCTCTGCGAAGGAGTTTCAGTGTCCGAAGTGTCCGTACACCACGGAGTTTGGAAACAACCTCAAGATCCACTTGAGGACACACACGGGCGAGCGGCCTTTCGCGTGCCCTCTTTGCGACTACCGGGCAACGCAGAGGTTCCACGTTCAAAGACACATGAGGACACACACCGGCGAAAAGCCGTTCACGTGTCCTCACTGCTCCTACCGCTGCAATAGGAAAGACCATCTCAAGGGACACATCCTAGTGTTGCATAAGATAGACCACAGGAAGCGCAACCAAAATGCTTCGAGCTTGGATGCTCAGGAGCAGGGAAGGGCGTCGAACTAAGGGTGCCGTGCTTGTGTTTTCCTGACGTAAGCGCTTTGCAAATGAAAAGTGAACTTAGAAACATTCCACAGGACTCGAAAATATGATTGATCACAGGACTTGGCACTAAAATACCTCCTGCTAGGTATACCTACATGAGCAGGGTAGGGTGTCAACCTTTTGATGTCCTTCATGTGTGCCTAGTCGCATAGGTTTCGACACTTATTAAGGGATCATGGGTGCACTCCCCAACATCCAAAATTATGAGTGCTTCCACCTGAACCGTCATTCATTTAAAGACCTCATCTAATTTAATATAAAATGCTCCAGCCATCGATGAATTGCAGAATTTGCGACCCCAGTCTCGCTCGCCTGCCAAACTCTTTGACAATGTCTCCAAAGTGATTCGTCTGCCACCAGAGTCTAGATTGTGTATTGCAAGGAAGTTAATCGGTTTGAAATGTTCATGTATTTTAATGTGTTTGAATGTTTTATTGTGAATGGAAGCCCGTAGGAGTCGATTAGTTTTAAGTTTGACGCAATAAATACAAAAAATCTGATACCATGATAATATGTCTAATGATTTCTAGATAATTTAAAGTTTAAAAAAAAGTCTTATTTTACAGTACATAATTTCGTTTGTTTTATTATATTTTAGATGTCACAATGTTGTTGGTATGCGCTTAATGAAGCAGGCAATCCTCTGCGCTTATGGAAGCACAATAATCTCGTTTCGACAGATTCATCTCATGTTCCTACTTCGAGCTATTGGGTCCATAATGTTCAATAATATGTTGCTACTTCCTGTCCCAATTTCTTGCCCCTTTGATGAACGCTCTTGGTGAATTAGCCGATTGGATCGCCTTGTTGAGTGTAGTGTAGAGTAGGAACTGTAGACTCATGTTCCTACTTCGAGCTGTTGGGTCCTAAATTCCCCTGCAGTGTTGCGTTGTTGGGAACGATCCTCGTGTGTTGAACGGTTCGGAATCTCTGGTGCTGCGCCCCTAACGAGAACCAGAATACGATCTGTTCAAATTAGAAATAATTGGTGGGGTTTACAGATTTAATAATGATGCCAATTAATTAATTCAAATAGTACAAAAATATTATTGTTATTTTTGTTGAGTTATAGGTTCATTTAGGATATTCTGGCGTTTATTTGCAATGTTTCTGTTATTTGTAGAATTAATAAAGTTTACCCGGGTATGAAAGATATTTGGATGTTTTTTGTACGTAGGGTGTACAAAATTACAACTCTTCACTTGTGGAACAGTTTAGTCCGTTTATATTAACTCGTTGCAGGTTGGAATTGTGTACTTGGTTCCCATTCTAACATTATTTTCCCAAATACTAACGCTTTGTTATTCATCACAAGAAGACAGTCATTCCCTGAACTATGTTTCTTGATTAAGCTACCCTGCGATGCAAACTATTAGTAAATAATATTGAATATCTCTTCCGTAAATTGTTTCTTTCGTTTGTTAAATTATATACTGAAATCAAATGCAAGCGTCTTCTCGTTATCAAACTAAGTAACATTGAGTTAGAGCTCGTACACTGGCTATGCTCCTGACGGTCGTCTAGTAAAGCTGCGTTTACAATGACGTCATAAATCGTGAACTTACTGCTGCTTTTAGTAAAAATATGCATCTTAGTCAAGATACAGCTGAAAGTACCGTTGGGGAAGAACGTACACCAGCTGCACATGGAAGTTAGACAGAAGCTGCCACACCCTGTGCGGGCGCTCACTAAGATTCGCATCAGGGCTTCAGTGAAGATAAACCCCCTAAATCTAATTAAATCTACAGAAGCTGTTGCGATCCGGATAAATTAGGCATCTCAAACGTCCCTATACACACAGAGCACCCGCAAGGGGCGGTGGAGTCTACAGACCCCCTGCCAGGGGACTAAGGACACTCCCCCGGGCACCTCAGTCCTTTAGTTGCGTCTAAGTGGAACCCTTGCCCATCCTTACCTCTTAATTTTAATCTGACGCACTGTCCTACTAGTCACAGAGTTATGCTCGCTTTCGTGATTCAATCGTATTAGAAACCAACATTGTATGCTTTATGAACACATCTTTTATCTTTCTCCTTGCGTGTATAGTATTCCTCTCATCCGAACTAACATTGGCGACACAGAAGCCATGCCTGGGTCGCCGGAGACAGTGTCTAAGGATCGTAGGCAATAACTGCAATCAAGCCGGTTCTTAGACCGGATCTTACGGGAAAGCTTGGGCTTGGGGCTAGCAACCCCACCCTAGTAAATAATTAACCCGCTAGCACACCGACGCAACAAAACTAAAATGAAACAACAAAATATTTCATTGAAATTACCAGGGACTTTGGAACGAGCAAAACGAGGCTGAAGCTGTGTAAATATTAAAAAAGCCGTATTAAAAAATAAATCTTTCACCTCACAATGGCTTTTGGCGCATCGAATCGATGAAAAAGTACAGAAACTAGGATCTAAATAGAGAGCGACTTATGAGCCCTTTATTTGCGTTATGCAGATTCAAATAGAGACACGAGGCCGAATCCCCATGGAAAAGGGTTGGCCGACGTCAAGGCGCACCTCACCCTCTTCTCATACACTCACACAACTTAGCCCTTTTGGGCCAAAGGGTTTGGTCGGAAGACCCCGCAACACACACGCAGGGTTTCGAGTGCAATCTGACATCATTATCAGCAGCAGGACCCTACAGTGTAACTAGTTTACCCCTGCTGCCTCATAGTGACCGCCCCCCTCCCCACCCACGACCATCACGTTTCTCAACGAGAAGCTAAGGGCGGGAAAGCACATTAGGGCAGCGTCCAAAGAATCATCCATTCACAACCATTGTCCTCTCACTAACTCAAGTCTCTCCGGCGTCGCCGGCTTCCCATTATCCATCCACCCAAACTTCCGTCTATCTCTAAGCCGACGTCTATTAACCTCCACCTTCATAATCCTTTTCACCAATCTCCCTTCATCCATTAGCACCATGTGTCCGAACCATTTCAGAACACGCGAATATACTTAGTCCTCTAACGTCGCAACCGTCCCTGTTTGAACTCGCACCACGTTGTTATTGATCCTGTCTCTCAGCGTCACACCAGCTATGCACCTCAAACATTTCATCTCAGACATTCAACCTTCTTTTCTCTTTTGCTCTCACTCCCCAGGTCTCAGGTCCGCAGATCATAATTGGGACAACTGCACCCTCATTGTTTCCATCTCCAACGTCCTACAGCTCATAAAACTCTTTAGTGCACCCAAAACGTGACACCCTTCACTCGCGATTTCACTTGTTCCCACTAGTTCAGTCTTCTCCACCTGGGAGCCCAGATACATGAAACACAACTTCCTCCAATAACTCAACATTTGGTATGTATGTATAGACATACATCCGTTTCCCCCTAGTTAGAAGGGTGCCTCTCCATTTAGGAGGGAACTTATTCTGCTCGCATCAACATTCCTCGAGCATCAAATTACTTTACTTTTGCCCACGTCACTGAAAGCTCCCTCCTCCCACACACACCCTACCAAACTCAGATACCAGCCTACAGTGCCGTATTATCCGCCACCAGTGCCGTATTATCCGCTAACAGTAACTGGCTCAACTGCCAACTCCGCCCATTCGTTTCTAATTGCTCCAAGCCACGACCCAATACACTCGCATTACCCCCCTGATTACTCCATCCATGTAAAGATTGAACAGCCCGGGAGACATAACGCAGCCTTGTCTCAGGCCCATTTTCACGGCAAACCAATCACTCACCTCGCTCCCCACTGTGGCACTTGCTTTGCTTCAACATTGCATCTCTGAACTGCTTTAAACAGATTCCCGCCCACTCTATACAAACGCAACACCCTCCACAGCGCTTCCCCGTTGCAGGCTTTTTCCAAATCCATGAAGGCTCAGAACGCATCCTTTCCCTTTGCAAGGTACTTCTCATAGACTTACCTTACTGCAAAAATCTGATCGGCACGCCCTCTACCACTCCTAAAGCCACACTACTCTTCGCCAATTGCACTAATTGCACTATAGTTTCTAATCCTTTTGATCAGCGCTCTCCCGTACAACTTACCTACAACACATAACAAACTGAAACTGATACCTCATGTCATGTTTGGGGTGGATGGATGATTATTCATTTTATAGATCATTAACACTTTATTTTAGTATTTTAGCATTTCTTATTCCGTGGGCTCTATTATTTCTCTCTGCCCTTTTTTCATGGTGATCAATTTTGCATTAGTTATTTAATTATGTATTGTTAGACGCCCGCAGGGGCCCTTGGTGGACTGTGCGGGGTGTTAGTCTGGTCCAACCTACGGTGGGAGAATTTGCCCTCTCCCGGGCGCCTAATAAATATCCGAGCGCAGCTAGGCGTTTTGATGGCTAAATGGTGAAATAATGTTGCTGTTGATCTTAGAGAGTGAAAGTCTTGAATGCCACTGTACGTGGAGGGGACGAGGCCGTTGAGGCGAGTGGAGACGAGGCGATGAGTCGAGACGAACCGAGGCTGGTAAGACTAAGTGACCCGGAAGGGGGGAGTACTCGTGGCACCCGCGGGACTCGAGGGACCCAGGGGACTTGGGAGGCAAAAAGGATTTGGGGGGACCCACTTGAACCCTTCCGGGGTCCTTTGAGACCTCCTTGAGAACTTTGGGACCCGCTTGAGGCCCCTTTGGACCATGGGACCCTGCTTCCCCCTCCCCACGCTGTAAAACTCATACACAGAAAAATGTATATTTGTGAAATGCTTGATTGAGTAAAACAATTAATTATTACAGTCCGCGGATTACTGGCACAGAGGGCGAGGGTCGCGTCGAGGCTGGTCGAGGTGCGTCGAGATCAGTCGAAACATGTTGAGGCGGGTCGAGTTGGTCGCGATGAGCCGAGACTGGCCAAAATTATTCGAGACAAGCCGAAATAAGCTGAGACAAGGGAACCCGGGGAGCTCAGGGGACTTGGGTTACCCTCCGGAATTCATCTGGCTCTTTTGGGACCCGAGGTACCTCTGCCACCACACTCCCACCTTTAAATGCTTGTGTGAAAAATTTTGTTATTACAGTCCACATGTTTACTAGCGCAGGGGGGGAGAGCCACGTCTAGGCTGGTCGAGGTGCGTCGAGATCAATCGAAACATGCTGAGGCGAGTCGAGTTGGTCGCGACGAGCCGAGACTGGCCAAAATGATTCGAGACAAACCGAGATGAGCTGAGACGAGGGGTCTCGGGAGACTTGGGGAGTTCGGGAAGACCCGGAGGATTTGGGTTACCCTTCGGGATTCATCGGGCTCTTTTGGGACCCAATGGACCTATTTCCTCCCCCCACCCTATCCCCTTAAACAATAAGAGCAAAATCAATAATCTGAGCAGTTTTTCTGCCCATGACGAACCTGCCCTTACTTTCTTCTTCGTGATCCACAATTTTGTCATGTATAATAATGCTGGTGTATTTGTGTGGGAATTCCTGTTTGTGATTTTGTGAATGTGTGTTTTTTCTTCAGTCTGTGCTCGCTCGCGCGTTCACGGACCATATGAAGTTTCTGGGGTTGACCTGGACTGCGTAGCTATGAAACCTTGTGACGCGTTGCGGTTGGAGTTGATCCGTGAAGCCATAGACCTTGTACCAGTCTCAACGATGATACCTGTGAACACTAGTGTGCGTACATGTTACTCTTGAAGTTCTAAAGGATTGGAGGCAAGAATTCGCTTCGTCTGAGTCTCATCTGAATAAATGAAGTGTACTATAATCGACCTAGACCGCGTAGCGTTCTAGGTCGTGTTGCATTGCTGTCGGAGCTGACTTTGTCCGTGTAGTAAACGTTGTACTAGTCTCGACGATGCTACCTGTACGCACTAGCGTGCTTACATATTACTCTTGAAGTTCTAAATGATTGGAAGCGGAGGTCCGTTTCGTCTAAGCGTTGTTCTCATGCGCACCAGCGTGCGTCTGACATCGTTAAAATTGTCAAATTTTTCTAAATTTAAAAGCGTTGTTTTTTCTCGCATACAAAGGCGTGCGAGCCTACTTGATTCCATGATCATCGAGCCCTACGGGGGAGCCTATTATGACTCGCGTTGAGGCTCTGGTGGAAATGAGAATCAAATCAAACGTGAAACCCGTACACAGAAGAATGTATATATGTGGAAGCTCGCGCAGACGGGGGGAGCCGCGTCGAGGCTGGTCGAGGTGCGTCGAAATTAGTCGAAACATGTTGAGACAAGTCGAGTTGGTCGCGACGAGTCGAATCTGGCCGAAATTATTTGAGACAAGCCGAAATGAGCTGAGACGAGGGAACTCGATGGTTTCGCGGAGCTCGGGAGACTTGGGTAACCCTCCGGGACTCATCGGGCTCTTTTGGGACCCAAGAGACCTCTGCCCCCCCCCCACCCTATCCCCTTGAAGAATAAGTGCGATGATAAAAATCGGAGCAGTTTTTAGCCCATGATGAACCTACTCTTTCTTTCCTCTTCACGTCCCACAATTCTGTCGTATTAAATAATGCTTGTATACTTCTGCGAGAGCTCCAGTTTGTGATTTTGTGAATTCGCGTTTTTTTCAGTCTGCACTCGCTCGCGCGTGTGCGGACCATATGTAATGTCTGTGGTTGACCTTTGCCGCGTAACTATAAACCTTGTGATGCGTTGCTGTTGGAGTTGATCTGATTCTTGAGGCCGTGGACCTTGTACCAATTTTGACGATACTTACTACCTGTGCGCACTGGCGTGCTTACATATTACTCTTAAAGTTGTAAATGATTGGAGGCGTGGGGTTTAATTTCGTCTATCTTGCTCAAATAAATAAAATGTACTGTGATGCGTTGCTGTCGGAGCAGACTCTGTCCGTGTAGCCGTAAACCTTGTACCGATCTCTACGATGCTACCTGTACGCACTAGCGCGCATATATATTACTCATGATTCTAAATGATTGAAAGCGTAGGTCCGTTTCGTCTAAACGTTATTCTTGTGCGCACCAGCGTGCGTCTGACACAACTAAAATGTTCAAATAGTTGAACTCGCACAGAGGTGTTCGAGCCTACTGGAATCCCTGATCATTGAGCCCTACGGGGGTTGCCTATTATGACTCACGTTGAGGCTCCGGTGGAAATGAGGCCAAAATCAAATCTAACCAAACTAGACCGCGTAGCTGTAAACATTGTGTTGCGTTGCTGTCGGAGCTTTCTTTGTCCGTGTAACCGTAAACCTTGACCAGTCTCGACTGCGCTACCTGTGCGCACTGGCGTGCATACATATTACTCTTGAAGATCAAAAGGATTGAAAGCGGAGATCTGTTTTGTCTACGAAAAAATTTTGTGTGCAACAGCGTGCGTCAGACACGACTAAATTTTTTCAAATGTTTTAACTTTGACAACGTTGTTTTTCTCGCAAACAGAGGTGTGCGAGCTTACTGGAATCCATGATCGTCGAACCCTAGGGGGGAGCCTGTTATGACTCACGTTGAGGCTCCGGTGGAACTGAGGCTTGAATCAAATCAAACCAATCAGGGTTTCTCCACAGTCATTGCTACCTGGAAAGCCATACCTCCCTATACATTCGCCACCAGTACATTCCAACTCTTGCAGTAAGGTCACCAGTCAACCACATTGCATTGAACTTCAAAACTTTCAATGCACTCCCTAAGGTCAGTTCAAAATTGCTCTCTCTCCTCCCGCTACCAGGTGCGTAGCTAAGCATTCACAAACGCTTGTTTTTCAATACCCAACTTAACGTTACACCGACACCAATCTTGAGGATCTTCCACTCGGTAACACTACCAGCCAACCGATCACTGCGCGCCCTACGGGAGGAGGCTCCGACGGAGACCTATCCCTATATCTAATCTAATCTGGTGACATAGCGAGCGCATTTTTCGTGCAGATAGCAATGAGAATTTTTTGTTGGATGCCCATTACTCTTGTTGTGAGGCGGTGTGCTGCTGCACGAAAAAGTACTCATGCTCTAGTGTGATCCGATGTGTTCTCAGCAAATACTCCACTCGCGGACAGCGAACTCGGGCCCTGCATCAGTCGACGAAAGGTGTCATTGTAGCTCATTGTCCGATTTCTCATTATAGTGGCAGAAGTCTCTCCACAGTACAAATATGGTATTTTTATGATCTTATGATTTGTATTTTAACTTCCTTAGTCGCAAAGAAGAACTTCCGTCTTAGTGCCTATTGCCAACGGCATTTTATCGTTTGGTATGCTGTGCAACATCCTTATCATCAGTGCAATATGCAGAAACTGTATGCCCAACATTCGGAAATGCGTCCGCAAATTCAAGTACGACGCCACCATTAAGCTCAGCATCGGTCGAGAAGTAACGCTCAGTGTCCATTGGCTTGATTAACATACACAGTTTTTAAAATTTAATCGTTACGTCTTTGGGCAACTATTTAAGAAATACTCCAATCAATTGAGTTTTAATATTTTGAGAATTGTTGAAGGCGCTTAATTGTCCCTTGAAATTATATCTCGTACCACAGAACTGGCGCCACTGGTCAGTGAAATTAATATGCCTCTTGATAGCTGGAGCCAGCTCTCATTTTAAAGAAAATGTCTCTTGAGAGCAGAGGCCTGATAATTATTTCGAAGAATAGATTTCTTAATAGCTCCGACCATTGGTCATGCAAAATAATCAGTCTCTTGATAGCTGGTGTCAGTGGTCATTCAAAAGGATAGGTCTCCTCATAGCTGGCACCAGTGGTTATTTAAATTATTAGGTCTCTTACCAGCTGGGGTCAATAGTCATGCAAATGTAAAGGTCTTTTGGTAGCTGGCGCCAGCGGCTAAGTAAATAAATAGGTCTCTTGATAGCTGGGGCCAATGGTGATGCAAATGTAAAGGTCTTCTGGTAGCTGGCGCCAACAGCTATGTAAGAAGATAGGCCCCTTTACAGCTGGGGCCTATTTTATTTTAAAAGAAAGGGTCTCTCGATTGCTAGGGTTATTGGTCATTGAAAAGGATATTTTTCTTCATATGTTCTTCGTTTCACTCTGCTTCCTAAACAGATATCCAATACAGCCATGTTTCTCCAGACTAGATTAAAGCTCTTATCAACATTGTGTTTTGCTACGGGATGTGTACTGGCCCAGCTCTTGCCCACAGCCAGTGCCGGACTGATGGTTGCCTACAGCACAGAGCTAGATCAGGACCTACACATGCTGCTGGAGGAGGACTACATCGTCAAGTTCCACGAGATCTGGCTGCTCACCTTCCTGTGGGCGTTCATCAGCATCTTCTTGGTGCACGCGCTGGCTACGGTTATAGCGTTAGCCACACTAAGGAAGCACAGGTTTGGCAGGTGAGGACGTTAATTTTGTTGGTGTTTTAAAAATTAGGTTCCTATCGTGAAGTGATTAAATTTCTGAAAGCTTACAAAATTGAATCGCCATCGTGACGAGATAACCAGAGAGCGGTGTAATTTTGAAAGCAAATCGCAGAAGAAAACTGAATATTTTAATTATTTGAGTTTAATTTCCAGGGATAACTTTTTTGACTCGTTCTAAATGTTGAGTGATCCTCTAAAACATTTGGTGCAATGAAACTTACTTATGTCGTCAAACTTGAAATACCTCAAAGCAAAGGTTTTTACCAATTCTTATCAGTTTGACCATATTATTAACACTCCCCCGTTACCATCGCTTACTCGTCTTTCCAAAGATCTTGAACCACACGTTTGTTGTTCCTCAAATTTGGTGGTGTAAAGACTCTTAAGATTGGCGAAGCCGGACAAGAAACCCCAGGCGAAAACCGGAGGTCAATTGATGGGTAAGAATAAACCCCATTCTAGAGGGGCCAGCGTCCCTCCGGAGTAAAAACGGCAAGGATTCCATTCCAGCAGCATAGAACGCTGACTTTACACGAATGGAGAAGCCAACTCGGTCGGAGACGACCAAACTAATGATCGCATCATGAAGTTTAGAAATGTGTACGCAATGCAAGATGCACTAAACCAAGCGACCGCCCTTTCCGGGCAACAAACCGAGAACTTCATTGTAACCCTTAGTACAACCAATAAGCGTCTAACCAGGCTCGATGTTTGTGTTAAAAAATATAACTTTTCAAACCTACGAACCCTTGAAGAATCGATAAACCAAGAAATCGCGGTCTACGCATGTGCCTCCACCTCTACCACCGATGACTACCTCAACGACTCGCCACGCAAAACCTCCCCAACCGGGCTCTAAAAAAATACAAGAAAGCAGCAGTTCTCTCGATTTGATCAGCACAACCTGTTCGACGAAGGACCAAATTTCCCGAATATTTGAAAATCACAAAACCAAGGACAGCTTGTACATCGGTCCATGTACTCTACGTGAATAAACGGGCTCCGTTAATGGCCTGCCAGACTTGATTATCACCACTGCGGTGAAGAAAGCTTCACCATCTAAGTGGACACAAACGTCAGAGCGAGCTCAACTCCCCAAGATCAGCATGTGCAAAAAGGCATGCACAATCATACCACATCCAACCTACATGAAGCTCTCTTAGACTTTCTATTTCAGAACTAATCCTCTTGCTGTCAAAAGGCAACTTAGTTTGGGCCAATTATCCTGTTGTTGTCTTCCAACACTTGTAATACAGAGTGCAGGCTTGATTTCCATCGAAAATCTCGCATAGAAACAAGCTGACAAGTTCTTCACCGAACGCGTGCGTTACGAGGCCGGAGCTAAACTCGCAAAATTCATACTGCAAAAAATGAAATACTCTACCGACCTTGTCCCACCCCACCTGCATTCATAAACATACCTTCTCTAAACTCTAAAAGTAAGGTTACCCCATTTGCCAGACGTCCGTTGCTATCAATGCTAGAAATACGGCACGGAAGACGAAGATGTTCAAACCGTAGACGACCACGACAGACCTGAGAATGCCCAGTAGGGCCCATCCAAAGAACCTCGCTACTTCTAGTGCTAGGAAAACGGTCACCCCACGGTCGGACACAAAGACTGTTCTCAGGACCAAAAAGAAAGAGGAAACTTTCTATATAAAAAAAACTTAGGGTTCACAGACGAGATTCCATAGCCTCTACGCGATCCTCAAAGATCAACTCCCCGACTTGTAAGCAAGGATCGCTACCATCTGCTGCTTACTTCTTTACAACGCTCTCAGATATCTGTGCAAGATAATCCTTTCATTATGATGAGATCTGTCACACAACAACTGGTAGGCACACTGGAAAGGGTCCGCAGACAAGGGACAAAGTATCTTCTAACTCACGTCGTAAAATGGGAACTTAGTGCCGCTGTTCAAAAATAAACTTGAATTTAATCCCTCGTTCAGTTTCAACATGCGAATACGAATGATTTACACTTCATGCTACGCCCCTCCTACAACTGACTTCAGCACCTTTGCAGCTTGCCTGACCAAAGGTTACGAAGTTACTTGAGTTTCTTAGGCAAGATGAATCAAACCACGAAACCGCAGAACAAAGGAAGTTGGATACTTATTCAGTTGCTATGTTACCAGCGATGTGCAATAAATGCCTCTGATACGGCCACGGCATCAAACGCAGCAAACCAGATAAACCTCGATGCTGTAGAAGATGCGCGATGAACACGAAAAAAAAATAATGCTAAGCCTCGCAATCTAAGTGCTATCATTGTTCATGCCTCCACGAAGCAGGCGACCGTGACTGGTAGCAACAATTGAACCAAAAAAAAAAATTACTGCAATACCAATAACCGCAAAGTCACAAGGAAACAAGCCGTTCAAATCTAGCATTACGAAATTTCAACTTCCCTTAACTAGGTTTAACGCGAAATTCCAACTTCCCTTAACTAGGTTTAACGCGAAATTCCAACTTCCCTTAACTAGGTTTAACGCCAGAGCGGTTAAGTAAACAAAAAATCCCAACCCCTTTGATGGTGCCCATTCATCATTGACACGATTTGCCAGCTCGTTCTCATTATCCCTTCTTGACAGCAGCGCTGTCGCATTTAGCCCAGCGGCTGCTCTCTTAGCTGAGACAAGCGGCCCTAGCAGCGAACCCACTGTTGCTCAAGCGGACTTCGCAAGGGAGGCTATCCTCTCAGCTGACCGACCACACGACAAGCCCTAACTAAACGAAAGCGAAAAACGAAAATACGTTGTTACATCCAACGACAACCTTGAGGTGCTCAATACCCAGCTACCACAAAGCAAGAATACCAACAACAGCCCACGAACGGCAGCTCGTCATTCTCGACAAGCTGCCTTCATCCTTGATCCTATACCTATCACAACCCGAAACTACGCCCAACGTAACCAGGAATGAGGGAGCCAACTGTCATGTCCGGTGCTCCACATGAGAACATCTCCCCACCGAGAACGACTATGTTCTGCGACTACTACCAAGTCAATCCCACGGTTCAAAAACCCTACCTTGAATGGAAAATTTGCACGCTCAAACAGCATTTCTAAAACATGGGACACTCTTCATCCTTCTCCTACCAAAGCACTCAGCCGCGAACTGAGCAATTCTAGAAAGTCACGTACAACAATAAGCGGACGCTCCCGCGAACGCTTCCGATCAAGGCCCCCCTTTAACACCCAAAGACACGATCACCTAGAAAGTTCTAACAAACCGCGCGAGAACTCCAGATCACCAAGATTTGAACGTGGATCGCCCTCAAAGTAAATTGATTGATTGATTTGGGCCTCATTTCATCAAGTAAACAACGCAATAATGCAGTAAAATTGCCAGGGACTTTGTAACCAGAAAGACTAGTTACAATTCATTATTGCCACCCATAAACTATTGGTGATAGGTCTCCCGGAGATTAAAAACAGAGAATGTCACCTTGAAAATTCTCAAAAAACATCCTACATCGCCGCGAGGGCGACACAACGTGACTGCTCACGGCGGAGTGGCCCTCCTTGTACACCAAAGCAGACCTCACCAGCCCCACTCTCTGCGAATTGAACTCAAAGCAACTGCTGTGAAGATATGCATTACAAGACTAATAACTGTGGTATCAGAATTCTCTTCACGATGCCTCATATTGACGGAAGCACTGATGACCAATTCTCTTCACGATGCCTCATATTGACGGAAGCACCGATGACCAATTCTCTTCACGATGCCTCATATTGACGGAAGCACTGATGACCAATTCTCTTCACGATGCCTCATATTGACGGAAGCACTGATGACCAATTCTCTTCATGATGCCTCATATTGACGGAAGCACTGATGACCGAACTGTTCCTCCAATTGCTCTCTCATGTACGCCTTCTTGGAGATTTCAACTTTTACCACGAAATGTGGAGACGCGAGAGAACAGACCTCAAGGGAGTGATAATATCCAACACCATAAATTCTCACAACTGGCTTTTTCTCAACGACGGACAACCCACCCGAATCACCATCGAAAGCTGAACTGCCATCGACCTATTCATATGTTCACCCCAACTCGTTTGGGTAATCCTGCCCTCGTCACATAACAATGATCATAACCTAGTCATTATAACCCTCTCTTCCAATCAACCTAACAACACCCCTGCCCAAGAACACAAAACAATGACCATAATCCGTCATTATAACTCTCCTCCCCAATCAACCCAACAACACTCTTGCCCTAGAACACATAACTATGACCATAACCCAGTCATCATAACCCTCCTCTCCAATCAACCTAACAACTCCTCTGCCCAAGAACACAAAACAATGACCATAACCCAGTCGTCATAACCCTCCTCTCCAATCAACCTTACAACACTCCTGCCCAA
>SDVV010000665.1:0-29835 GCA_016164225.1 Gammarus roeselii
ATATGAAACAGCCTAATGGAAACTGTGTATGGCATTCACTTTCCACACTCAAGTTCAAAAAAACTTTCTGCCATCGGAGTTTCAAAACAGTAAATTATGTCAGACAACGCAAACACATACTGTAATTAAAACTTAACAAAAACACAAAAATAAACGCATTTGAATACAGAAGGAGACAATCCATCGATGATTTGGCACATATGGCACACAGAAGTTGAACTACGTGGCGTCGGGCCGGCAAAGGGGAATTAGGAGGCATCCGACAGTGGCGGGCAAAGATCCTCAAAGATGACATAAGCAAACAAAAAAGTCAGGATTCTCGTTCCATGATCATCAGAAACGCATACTTTCAAGAAAGCCGACGAAAGGCTTACAACTTTTCACCGATTATACCAACTCGATAAAATAGACCAAATAAAAACTCTTATTGTGAAGTCATAATTCTCAACATAGCTCCAAATAAAGTTTCTCTTCAATTTGTACTGTTGACGCCTTGAACACACGCGTTGCTGCGACAGGAACGTATTGCCTTGATATACAGATTCTACGATCATTATCCCTAACTCAGCAAACGAGTCTCTTGTCCTACTGCCGACGTCATCAATTATCTGAAACTTTCAAGACCTCGTATATTTTGCTTTCATTTGGAAGATTTTCAAAAATATTCGTTTCGAGAATACGATGTACGGGAAGTTACATTTCTAGACAAAAAAAAATAGATCACTGGAGATGGCTTTAAAGAAAGAGAAATAAACGCACAAATGGAATGTATGGGGACAACCTAGAACAAGGGATAAGAACGCATAGGAAGAAAACCACCGCTAATGATAGTTATGATAAATATGAAGTTCATAAAATTCGCCAATCACCGGAACTGAAATTTACTTGTCATTGCCTTGAAGCAGCCTAGAAGACCCACAGCTCTAGGAGGAATCCATCCCGTCTTAGCTAGAGGAGGAGACACTAGGTTCTGACCTGGGTGGCAACTGCCTCACCGAATTGACTGCGATATCAGCACAGTGGTGCGGGCGCTGGTGTCTCCTGCTACGCAGATCGAAAGGGTAAAGGTACGAAGAGGCAGAGGCGTCACAGCAGAACCTACATTTCTCTGGTTACACAGCATGAAGAACAATAGCTTTATTTAAATTAAACTGACCCAACAGTCAATACACTGATGTGCCGTACAATAAGTTACTTAACAGATAAATGAGAATACATGTACAGATTCCAATACCTCTTCAATAAGGAAACAGTCAGCTGCATGCTATCTGATCCACCTCTTCCCAACAGTGAGCTGCATGCTGTCTGATCCACCTCTTCCCAACAGTGAGCTGCATGCTGTCTGATCCACCTCTTCCCAACAGTGAGCTGCATGCTATCTGATCCACCTCTTCCCAACAGTGAGCTGCATGCTGTCTGATCCACCTCTTCCCAACAGTGAGCTGCATGCTGTCTGATCCATTTCTTTCCAACAGTGAGCTGCGTGCTGTCTGATCCACCTCTTCCCAACAGTGAGCTGCATGCTGTCTGATCCACCTCTCCCCAACAGAGTGCATCGCACAACAGTCCTTTCCTCTGAACACAACCTAACGTTTAACACTGCGGCCAGTCACCAACAAAAAGAGCATATCAGTAGAATTTATTTAAAAACATTTTCTCACTCGTCATGTAACGAAACCAATTTGTTAGACACTGATTACATTAATGGGTCCATCTCCACCGGGTTATGTTTAGGGGTTCAACTCCCCTGGAGCTCTGGCGCGAGCCTTTGTAAAGATCATCAATTCTGATGGGTTAGTGTGTGTGTGTGTGTGTGTGCGGAAACAGCAACTTTATCATAATTAATATCATTCAGCATTTTTGATTGAGGTAAGAATGAAAGCTGACGCCAACAGGAATAATACTCTAAATAAAAAATTATACGGAGCTATCCAATCGGATCCTAGTTTTTAGGTTTTTCAAATGTGTTCTTTAGTACTTCGAGCGGTGGAGCACCACCACACATGCCCGGTTTTTTCAATTTTTAAACAGCTTCGTATAGGCCGTTATTATTACAGAACGCACTCAGCTTCTCCCTAGGCGTAAATTTTAATTACTAATGTCATTCTCAAGTTGGCTTGGAGCTGTTGGAAGCGAGTGGGCGGAGTTGGCAGTTGAGCCAGTTGCTATTTGCTGATGATACGGCCCTGGTTGCGGATTCAGAGGAGAAGCTATGTAGGCTAGTGTCTGAGTTTGGTAGAGTGTGTGAGAGGAGGAAGCTTCGCGTGAACGGGGGCAAAAGTGATGTAATGAGATGCTCGAGGACTGTCGATGCGAGCAGAATTAGTGTCCTCCTAAATGGAGAGTTTTTGGAAGAAGGGCAGTGTTTCAAGTATCTGGGTTCCCATGTGGAGAAGACTGAATTAGTGGAAACTGAGGTGAAGTCGCGAGTGAAGGAGGGGTGTAAAGTGTTGGGTGCACTGAAGAGCGTAATGAGCTGCAGGACGTTTGGGATAGAAGTAAAGAGAGGGCTGTATGAGGTTATCGTTGTGCCGCAGCTGAGACTTGGGGGGTCAGAGCAGAGGAGAGAAGAAGGTTGAATGTTTTCGAGATGAAATGTTTGAGGAGCATGACTGGAGTGTCGCTGAGAGACAGGTTCACTAACGACGTGGTTCGCATCAGAACGGGGATGGTGAAGAAGTTAGAGGACAGAGTTGATTCGCGTATTCTGAGATGGTTCGGGCACATGGTGAGGATGGATGAAGGGAGATTGTTAAAAAATAGGTTGAAGTCAGAAGCGAGTGGATATTTGCCCAGAGGGTGACCGAAGATGAGGCCGAAGGAAGGAAAGACATGAGCGTGGAGGTAGCAAGAGAGCGTGCACTGGATAGGCGTGAGTGGAGAATGATAGTGAACGGATGAGTTTGACGCTGCCCTGATATGCTTTCCCGCCCTAGGCATATCGTTGAGAGACGGGATGGTCGTGGGCGGGGAGGGAGGGGGGGCCCGGTCATCATGACGCGGCAGGGGTAAACCAGTCACGCTGTCGGGCCCTGCTGCCGACAGTGACCTCGAACCGCACTCATGACCCGGAGGGTGTGTTGCGAGGTTCTCAACCGGGCCTTTTTGTGCAAAAGAGCTAAGGTGTGCGAGTGTTAGTGTATGAGGGTGTGAGGTGCACCTGGCCGTCGGCCGCTAAGGTGTGCGAGTGTATGAGGGTGTGAGGTGCGCCTTGCCGTCAGCCACCCCCCTTGCTTGGGGATTTTGGCCTCGTGTCTGTATCTGTGATTCTCAAGCTGTCGTTCAAGTCAACATTATCTACAACAGTCATTCGTTTGAGCTAAATCAACACGTATATTACTCAAGGAAGGGGTCAACAAGTATAGATAAATTATATTAATTTTACAGTGGTACATATCCATCAATGCAGAGCTGTACAGCTACGCTGTTCTGCAAACCCTCCACATAAGTCGCACCGTAAGTCTACAAATATTTACACAAAAGTTTCAAAACAGGAGGATGGCGATGGGACGCCAGCTCTTCCTACTTAACAAAAGAGATACCACATTTCATCATGCAAAATTAGGAAGACTCGTCGTCAAAAAAGCAGAACGCTTGTCAAGGTATAAAAAAATAATGCAGAGCTGCACTGAACGAAATAAAACAAAATCGCGGTCACCAGTGCCACGTAACAAGATGAAGACAGCAGAGCAGTGTACGTTGCAGAAACCGAGCCCAATAGTCTTTCAACACTGGCTTAGCATTATCATAATTATCATATTATCTACTTTTTATTACTACCCAAGCCAGTATTGGCGACTCAACTCAAGTTCGACCTTCAACAGCTCCACCTTCGAGACTATGTCACAGCTGTGAAGTTGACAGTAGGGGCCAATTTCAAGAAGTCTCGCAATTCAATCGAGAGCGTCGAGACCAGGAGGTGCCACAACGCACCGAGGGCCAGCAGACCCAGAAAACAAAGACAGGAGACTGGGATCGCACGCAGGGAACCTCTCACATGAGAAGTGCAAGAATGAAAAAAGGCCAGTTGTAGCAAGAAATAATCTTCCAGCACTCAAACTATCGGGTCAATCGAAGAGAGGAAGAACAAATGCCTATGACAGGTTGAACTAAAATTGCTGCAATAATCGGACCTCAATCAACATAGAGCAGCAGCAAGTCATGGCTTTAATCAGATTAGAGTAACGGGGATTTCTTGCGCATTGGCGACAATGCCCATCTAGCAGAGAGCGTTATATCAACAATTTAGGGCGAAATAACATTTCGGCAAAATATCGAACGTCACTGAGTTGGCATCGACTCTAAGTATGCTCGAGTTACTGTGGAGTAGTGTTTATTTAAATTCAGGTAGGTAAAGTGATAATCCAAGCCTGAGAAACCTACAGATCGGTATGATGGTATTTGATCAATTCAGAAGACAAGATTTCAACCAACATGTTTTCGATCGTGGGCATGTCAAGAAGTGGTTCCACAATGAATTGCTTTTGGTAGAGCGTATTAGTTTAATGAGGTGGACAAGATTGTCCATACAGAATGTAAGTGATGACGTGATACTTAAATGCCTGTGTCAGTCCGGTATGTCCTATTCTCAACCAGCTGAGAATATCAGCCAATCGTGATCGATTATTTGGAGAGGCCTATGGTGTTGATATATCTTCAAAGTACGATATTTGTTTCTCAAGGCATTATTAGATCATTCAATGTCTAATTTATTTGCGCAGTTCTTCTTTTGATGGATAATAGTCCTTATATGGAGGTGGGTGCTGTTTTTGATTTGAACCTCAAACACAGGAGTGAGCTGAAACCCAGCACAAACGAACATTCTTATTCCTGGAGAATACGTGAACAAGACGGCGCAAGATAGCCGAAACAGTTATAGGTTGCCAATTGTTGAAAGTCTCAACAGATTGTAGCGCGCTAAGCTACATTGTCGACGGAGAGTTCTGCAGTGAAAGCTGACAATGATAGCGGAAGTCTACCTACGACGACGCGCTCAGTGAGTACCGCTGCACAGCTGACAGCATCGCCGTCCTTTAATCCATCGGAGAAGTTATGTCAGCCATCAGCATTTTGGGTTTTCGTATGAGCTGTGAAACAAACTAAGATTTTGGGGTGCAACATCTATTTTTAGGCCATTAAAACGGCGAGAACAAAATTGTATTAAGCGGTTGGCGCCTGATAAGGATCGCATCTTGCACCTCTATACGCGGTAGCGCAAAATCATCAGGAGAGCTCAATAATAGGCTGAGAAAAGCTCGAAGAGGGAGCGCGTCTTCGAGGGAACTGTAAGATTGTGATCCATATAGGAGAAAAAGGACGGGCAAGAATGTGACAGCAAAATTGAAGGGCGATTTGTTGACGTCGCTGGGTGAGACTGGACCCACCAGATTCTTATATATTTCAATGACATATCTTGCTGCATCAAGATAAAGACAAATTTGAGTAGATCAATGATTGAGTTTACTGCTGCCCAAAGACAACGTCCTTTTCGCTGCGCCGAGGTACGGGTGAGCCCCACTCTGTTCATTTACGACATGGAGCGTAAACTGGCCAGAAACAGTAATCTATACTACTCGGTAACAGATTATAAAAGCGTGACAAGGTTTGCTGGGGCGTTGGTAATATGTAACAACACTGAAAGGTATGACACTTCCTGGATTTATCGTGTCTAGAATGAAGTCAATCGATGAATATAGCACACGACTTGCGAGTACTCAATCAGACGGAGGAAAATAATAGTGATTGTCCCAATAATTGGACCTAAATGTAAGACAATTGAATACCTAATTACGAGTTGTAAGTTACTAGGTAACTGCTCGACGGTGACGGTGCGGGGCGCACAAATGGGCGACGTAGTACCGGTGCACAGGTACGGAAGGTAGCTACTGGTGTTCTCTGCCAGCAGTGTAACTGATCAACCTATTGCAACAAGACCTAACATACTGCTTTTCACCAAACACCACAAACACGAGACTGCAGTAGCACACATCCAGCAAGATCGCATCCTACTCAAAGTCTGGCTGAAAGGCAACAGAATGAATGTGTCCAGAAGCAAGTCATCCCTCACATTAGGAACACCAGACCACAGTGAACACCGCATGCACGCTCACTACTACGATCCTTGGCGTTGATTAGCCTGGGGCAGGTGGAATCCGGGGCGCGTGTTGAGACAAGGGGAGGTGGGAGATGATAATGGGGTGACCGGCTTAGTGGTGGGGTAGAGTGTCTTTGTTGCCATCTGGATAAACTTTGTGGGTTACGTGGCAGTTAACAAATGGCCACTAGTGTGGTATAATTTTAACCGTGGACGCCAGAACATTGACACTTGCAGCGTGTTCATGTCCCTCAGCCACACTACAACGCCCCAACAAGACGCGTTCAGGAATAACCTCATGTGGAACAGGGATGTTTTGTAGGAGAGAAAGTATGGGGATAATTCACTAGTCCATGAAAAACAATGAGTGTATATGTCGTGTTTCTGGTGTCTTGAGAGTGTCGGTGGGCCTGAGAGCCGAGCAGCAAACAGGGTGCATCCACGTCAACACCGCAGAGACGGCGCACAAGGCGCAATCCCCAACGGCGAGGATATGAAACAGGGTGGATTGAGGGACTTCGATGGGGCCGAAGCCCCAGACGCCGCCACCGCAGGCAAGCGTCTTGATGAAGTTGGTCCGCCTGACTCATGTAGGCTCCTTCGTAGGCGGAAAGGCTCCCACGTCGGCGGCAAGGCTTCCTCGTGGACGACATCCCTCGTGGGCAACATCCTTGGCGTTACACATGAGACAGGAATAAGGTTCAAACCTTACAAGCATTAAAGCCAAATTTACTATGAATGTACTCCCGACAAGATTAGATTAGAGTGGCAAGGCTTTCAGTTCACTGAAGTCAATGTCCTTCTGGCACAAAACGTTAAACCAGCAGCCAGTGCTGAATTAAGTCATCGTCCGTCTCCAAGATTGCTTCGACTCTAAGGGTAGGTAAGTGTATGGATAGGTAAGATCAAGTATGATCAATTCACAACAGATCAGGTTTCAGCTAAGAGGATGATTTCTCGAAGGTAGCCGAGAAGGTACTCCGAAATAATTGAAGTTCATCAGATCAATCTTTTCTTAGCTAAACGCTGCCTGGTCCCTTGATCTTGCTCCCACACACATCAACTCCCTAAAATGAATGAGTACAATACACGGCCCCACTCATCGCAACGGGCTGTACACAGATCGCACTAATTTCACATCTACAAGAGGGAGCCAAGGTCGTTCCTTTCAAACTTGTGGATGAGGGGGACACAATATTTCAACGAGATTGTTAACTCGACCCATTCTTGCCCTCACCTATTGAACCCACGCCAAATCCATCGAGATATATGTAACGCAAAAGCAGAACACTTTGGACCCCTTTAGACCACCAATCCCCAACCTACTGACAACACATTAATGCATTAACAGATACACACACACACTTCACAAGCTATGCACTGGCTGACCATAGAGCCAACGCGGTCCTACAGTCACCCACCGGATGTGGACGTGGAGGAGGTGGGTTGCCCCGAGGTGACGAGGTTCACCTGTCAAAGGTGAGGTACGAGTATCTCACAGCTCTCCAAGATACCAACAAACTGGTAATCAACCCCTCTGTGCCTACAGTGCACGTCATGACGTCGTGTCCGGCCATTGCATTCGGCAGGCTCTACCATATCTCGTCGGTGCATGGTCCGTGGATGCGACCGCGGGACAGCAGTGATTTTTTCAGTGGCGTGGGCCTACGATAGGGGCCAAAACTTCCATGGAGACTCACAACATGCACATGACAGTGGGTACCAGTGCTTTCGGGCTGTGCGCCGGCCGTAGCTCCTCCACCAAAGGAGCTGGGGTTTAGCAACAACAACGTTATGCCAACACTTCCAGTGAGACCCAAAACATGCACATGACGGTGGGTACCTGGGCTTTCGGGCTGTGCGCCGGCCGTAGCTCCTCAAGCAAAGGAGCTGGGGTTCAGCAACAACAATGTTATGCCTGCCAAAATGCAACACAACTGGCACACCAATTAACCTTTGCAGTCTTTGTTTATCATAAATCATATACCGCAGTGCCTGAGCGCCAAAACTTGCTAGTGATAATTGGTAGAGGGAACACGTGCCCATCTGAGCAGTGCACCGCATCGTCTCCTGCCCTCTCTACAGGGAACGATTTTAAGACAGCTGGCCGAGCGCCAGTTCCGAGAATCAGTTTACATCACATTCTAAACGGTTTTAACAGAGCAACGGCATAGCAATAACTAAGAGTAGTCACAGTGGGGGTGACATAAGTTGTAAACAGCAACTCGGTGGCACAAGCCAGACTTGATGAAGGCATAGTAATCACTTATGACATAGTAATCACTAAGAGTAGTCACGGTGGGGGTGACATTAGTTGTAAACAGCAACTCGGTGGCACAAGCCAGACTTGATGAAGGCATAGTAATCACTAATGACATAGTAATAACTAAGAGTAGTCACGGTGGGAGTGACATTAGTTGTAGACAGCAACTCGGTGGCACAAGCCAGACTTGATGAAGAAGCTTGTTCTTATTGTACACGGTTACAAACAAGGAGGCAGTAGCAATGCATGGACACAATGACATGAACAAGGAACACGCATATCATGACTAGCAAAGTAATTATTAACATGTTTGAATTAGTGAATAAATTATACATGGAAGGTAACAATGCACGAAAAGAATATCCCAATAGTAGTTACACATTAGCTACGAAGTGAAGCTAAATATTTGGAGAACTGATATTTTACAAAAAGTATTAATAAATACATTTGGTTACGGTATACATCTTTACATTTAAATACAATGAAAGACGCTCTCACCTGGTGGCACACATCGTTTTGGTTCTGTCGGGAGAGGAGGCAGCGCCAGCACCAACCAGCCAACAGCTCCCTTGAAGATGTTCTTACAACCACGAGGACGCATTGAAGGTTCTCATTACGTAGCCACTTGTGACTTTTGGCCTGTCAAACTAATCCGTGAACTCGTTCTTATAAATTAGCAACGTGCGACCTCACTTAGTAACATTGATCGGAAGCTTATAAATAGCTGTTGTCTTTTTGTCGGAAATGAAGTATGTAATAATATCAATAGTTTTTGACAAAGCTTCCCAGCTTCAAGCTCTAAACAGTCGACGGTGTTGTGGACGATCCTTCATCTAAATACGTCTTCTAATTACTTTGTCTGACTTTCATCAGATGAATGTCAACAGACTAATTGAGATAGGTATCTAATTACAATAGTTTACGTTACACTGATACGTGATACCCGACGATGAGGCATGCATCTCCTAACGTTTCAGTTGATCACATTAATGGGCTCCTTCACGGTCCGATGATGAGGGCTGATGCCGCGAAGAGTAGGAACACAACACCGCCCAGGAGGGTCACTGTAGGAGGGATGAATCAGTGAAAGGCGCGAAGGTGTTGCCCAAGACACCCCACAGCAGGTCTTTGATAACTTTAACATAGAACCATAGAACAAAATGGCGTGTAGAGGCTATGAGCAAGCGGCGGAAGACATGTTCCTAACATGAGGCTAATGAATACGAATTCATCATTATATTTATAAGCCCTCCGTGAACGCAACATTGACGATTGAACAGGAGTTCTGTCTTAGACAAGGTTTCTCAGTTGATTGAAGTCATATATAAAGGTTTCATGATGGAATGTGATTCCTTTGCTACCTAATCTGCGTTCGGATAACTTCTGAAGGACTTTGGGAGTATCAAATTTCCGACCATAACTGGAATTAGACTAACTAACAAACTGCTCAAGTTACGCTTATTGATCGAGCTAAGGACATGTGGGCTCATTACCAACAATGGATCATTATACGGTTAATAGTGACATAACAATGTCTGATCTAGCTTACAAACAACAGAAAATTGGAATTAGCCAGAAGTAATCCTGTATTTGACTACAAGAGTAGATTTTGTCACAGGGGAGAGCATCTAATTACCTACAAATTATTTGAGCACGGGTAGCAAAGAATGAATTTATTTGAAGGTAGGCTGGATAATATAACATATAATATACATCATAGATAATGAAATTATTTTAGATGTTCATGCAAGATTCATTAGGCAACATTGGAAACGTTTTATTTATTGCATTATTGTGAATTGGATATATCCAACAAACAACAATTAAGGAGCGCCAGACAAGCCTCGATTTCAGGTTAAAATGATGGAGGCTATGTCCGTTTGGAATCAAACATGAAACAACGTGATGGAGCCGATAAGTGATGCAATTTAGAACTTGATTTGGTCCCAGGTATACTAAAGACACCGTAATCTTAGGTTATGATAAGTTATTACAACTTGGCTTAAGAGGATGACCTGCGTATATACAAAGAATTTCACAACTTCAGCCGTCTCCGAGAGAAGAGACCAGCACAAACCTGTTCTGACGGATATCCACGAGGCGATCATCCTGCCGCCCATCACCGCCAGGCCCGTGCACACAAAGTGGCCTATCAGACCGCCCACGATGACGCCGTTGATATCCTGAAACAGAGAACGTTTATGCAACAGGGAGATCTAGCACAGTACAGTCAATGCTTGGCCGACGCCGGACGTCTTGTCCTAAAACAACGGCACGCTTATAAGCGATTGTCGTCAACACCGTACGAGGAAGCGCAGCTGCCCTTTTACCGTCGTCTCACTTTATCATGTAGGAATGACCTTGTGTGATCACGTTGGCCATCTGAGTAATTATAAGTAAACTAAGCATCGTCCACTATGGGGGTACGATCATGTCTCCCATCATCGTCCTTTGGTTGTGAAGACTGAACTTGTGGAAACCCAGGTGAAGATTCTAGTGAAGGAAGAGTGTAAAGTGTTGGGTGCACTGGAGATTGTAATAAGCTGTAAAACGTTGGGAGAGCAGAAGAAAGGAGAAGATTGAACGTTATCGAGATGAATTGTTTTAGGAGCATTGCTGGAGCGACGCTGAGAGACAGGATCAATAACGACAGTGTTCGAATTAGAACGAATTAGATGGTCGAAAAATTGGATTGACCATCGAATTAGATGCTCAAAAAATTGGATTGCTACAGAATTGATTCACGTGTTCTAAGATGGTTTGGGCATACAGTGAAAATGAATGGGAGAATGATGAAAAGTGCAACAAAGGCTGAAGTGAATGGACGCAGGTTGTTGTTGTTGCTCAACCCTGGTTTTCACCTGCGACGGTGGCAACCGCGCCAGCGCACCGCCCGAAATCCTCGATACCCACAGACGCGCGCGTAGAGACAGGGGGAGGTGGGAGAAGAGAAAGGGGCGACCGGTTTAATGGTGGGGAAGAGCGTTATGGCTGCCATCAGAATTAACTCTTTGTGGGTTGTGTGGCAGTTAACAAACGGCCACCCGAGTGGTATAATTTTAACCGTGGACACAAGAAAATTGTTAATGGCAGCATGTTTGTCACTCGACCACACAGCAACGCACCAACAAAACGCGTGCAGGGATAACCTCATGTGGGACAGAGATGATTTTAGGAAAGAAATGATGGGGATTGTTCACTTGTAACGAAAAAAATGGACTGTTTATGTGGTTGTTCTGGTGTCTTGAAAGTAACGGTGGGCGTGAGGTCCGGTCCACTCACAGGCCGCGTCCACGTCAACACCGCAGAGACAGCACACACGGCGCCATCCCCAACGGCGAGGATGTGAAAGTGTGGGTCGAGGGACTTTCGCTGGGGCCGGAGCCCTAGACGCCGCCTGTGGCTAATTATATCATTAAAAATGCGTAACATTATGTAACTGAATGATTTTGTTGTTGTGCTTGTCTACTTGCACAATGAATTTCAACCGAATATTTCAGTTAGACGCGAAAAAATCCTTTCAAGTACGGTATAGTTATTTTTTGAGAAGAACTACGATGAAAAATATTAATTTAATACACAGATACAGACACTAGGCCGAAATTCCCCAGCAAGGGGGCGACCGACGGCAAGGCGCACCTCACACTCTCGTAAACTCACACTCGCACACCTTAGCTCTTTTGCGCAAAAGGGTCCGACCGGGGACCCCGCAACACACCCTCAGGGTCATGAGTGCGGTTCGATTTGATTGAGCCTAATTTCCACCAGAGCCTCAACGCGAGTCACAATAGGCTCCCCAGTAGGGCTCGATGATCATTGATTCCAGTAGGCTCGCACGCATAAGTGTGCGAGGAAAAATAAAACAACGCTTTTAACGTTAGAAAAAAATTGAAAGTTTTAGCAATGTCAGACGCACGGTGGTGCGCAAAAGAAACGCCTAATCGAAACGGACATCCGCTTCCAATCCTTAAGAACTTAAAAACTGATATGTACGCACCCTAGTGCGTACAGGTGGCATCGTCGAGATTAGTACAAGGTCAGTGGCTACACGGGCAAATTCAGCTTCGACAGCAACGCAACACAATATTTACAGCTGAGCGGTTTAGTTGTATAAACACAATTCATTTATTTAGGTAAGATAAAGACTCGGATGAAACGAAACGAATCCTCGCCTCAAACCCCTCAGAACCTCATGACTAATTTGTACACACGCCAGTGTGCACAAATAGTATCGTCGATATTGGTACAAGGTTCACGGCTACACGGACAAAGTCAGCTCCGACAGCAACGCAACACAATGTTTACAGCTACGCGGTCTATTTGATTTTTAGTACAATTTATTTATTCAGGCAAGATAAAGACTCAGACAATACGAATCCTCGCCTCCAACCACTCAGAACTCCAAGAATAACATGCACGCGCGACAGTGCGCACAGACAGCATCGTCGAAATAGGCACAAGGTCTATGGCTTCACGGATTAGATTGACTCCAACCGCAACGCGTCACAAGGTTTTATATATGCGCAAACCAGGTCAACCCCAGAAACTGCATATGGTCCGTGCACGCGCGAGCGAGCAGACTGAAGAAAAAAAAACAATCACAAAATCACAAACACGAACTCCCGCACAAATACTGCAGTGTTATAATATTGTGGATCGTGAAAAAAAAAAGTAAGAGCAGGTTCGTCATGGTCAGAAAAACTGCTCAGATTATTGATTTCGCACTGATTGTTCAAGAGGATAGGGCGAGGGAGGGGGGGGCATTGGTCTCTTGGGTCGCAAAAGAGCCCGATGAATCCCGGAGGGTAACCCATGTCCCCCGGGTCTTCCTGAGCTCCCCGAGTCCCCAGAGACCCCTCGCCTCAGCTCATCTCGGCTTGTCTCGAATCATTTCGGACAGTTTCGGCTCATCGCGACCAACTCGACTCGCCTCAACATGTTTCGAATGATCTCGACGCACCTCGACCAGCCTCGCCGCGACCCTCGCTCTCTGCGCCAGCAATCCCCGGACTGTAATGATTAATTGTTCTACTCAAGCATCTCACATAAACAATTTTTCTGTGTTTGGGTATTACAGCGCTGGGAGGGGAGAGCAGAGGTTCCAGGATTAAAAGGGGCCTCTGAAGGGTCCCTCAGTTTCTCAAAAAGGTCCTAGAGGGTCTCAAGGGTGTCCCAATGGGCCCCAGGAAGGTCCAAGTGGACCCTCCCAAATCAACCTTGTCTCTTGAGTCCCCCGGGTTCTCGAAACCCCGGGTCCCCGAATACCGCTGGTCTCACGAAAACCTCTCTTCCCTGCGTCACCCAGTCTCAACCAGCCTCGATAAATATAGATACAGACACTAGGCCGCATCCCCCAGAAAGAGGGGGTGGCCGACGGCAAGGCGCACCTCACACCCTCCTACAACTTAGCCCTGTTGTGCTCAAGGGTCCAGCCGGTAGCCCCTCAACTTACACTCTGGGTCACGAGTGCAGTCCGAGGATCCGTCATCGGCAGCAGGGCCCGACAGTTTTCACTGGTTTACCCCCGCCGCGTCATAATGGCCGGGCCTTCCCCACCCACGACCATCCCGACAGCGGGATGCTAAAGGCATCTCACGCCTGTTCATTGCACGCTCTCTCGCCACCTCCACATTCATGTCTCTCCTTCCCAACACCTGCTTCAGACCATTTATCCACCCAAACTTCGGTCTACCTCTAGGCCTGCGACCACTCGCCTTCGCATTCATCACCCTTTTCACCAATCTCCCTTCATCCATCCTCTCCATGTGCCCGAACCATCTCAGTACACGTGAATCCACTCAGTTCTCCAACTTCTTCACCATCCCTGTTCTGATTCGAACTACGTCGTTGGTTATCCGGTCTCTCAGCGTTACTCCAGCCATGCTCCAGCCATGCAATACATATAATAATAATAATCTATTCAAAGTTTATCACCATGAAAAAAGGACATAGAAAAATAATAGAGCCCAAGCAAGAAGAACTAATAAAATACTGAAATAAAGTGTTAATGATCTATACAATGAATAATCATCCAACCACCCCAAGAGTGCGGTTTGAGGTCATTGGCAGCAGCAGGGCCCGACAGCGTGACTGGTTTACCCCTGCTGCGTCATGATGACCCCCCCCGCATCACCGACCGACCATCCCGTCTCTCAACGATATGGCTGGGGCGGGAAAGTACATCAGGGCAGCGTCAAGACTCATTCGTACACTATCATTCTCCACTCACGCCTATCCAGTGTACACTCTCGTCTCTCCTTCCTAACGCCTACTTCACACCATCCATCCACCCAAACTTTGGTCTCCCCCTAGGCCTACGTCCACTCGCCTCTGACTTGAACACCTTTCTCACCCATCTCCTTTCATCCATCATCACCATGTGCCTGAACAATCTCAGAACACGCGAATCCACTCTGTCCTCTAACTTCTTCACCATCCCCGTTCTGATGCAAACCACGTCGTTAGTGAACCTGTCTCTCAGCGACACTCCAGCCGTGCTCCTCAAACATTCCATCTCGAAAACATTCAACCTTCTTCTCTCCTCTGCTTTCACCCCCCCCAAGTCTCAGCTCCGTACACAGTTGGCACACCGACACCCTCATACAGCTCTCTCTTTGCTTCCATCCCAAAGTCCTGCAGCTCGTTACGCTCTTCAGTGCACCCAACATTTTACACCCCTCCATCACTCGCGACTTCACCTCAGTTTCCACCAATTCAGTTTTCTCCACATGGGAGCCCAGATACTTAAAACACTCAACTCCTTCCAACAATTCTCCATTTAGGAGGACACTAATTCTGCTCGCATCGACAGTCCTCAAGCATCTCATTACTTTACTTTCACCCACGTTCACTCGAAGCTTCCTCCTCTCACACACTCTACCAAACTCAGACACTAGCCATCATAGCTTATCCTCTGAATTCGTAACCAGGGCCGTATCATCCGCAAATAGCAACTGGCTCAGTTGCCAACTCCGCCCATTTGTTTCCAACATCTCCAAGTTACGACCCAGTATACTAGCGTTCACCTCCTTGACCACTCCATCCATATAGATATTGAACAATCAGGGAGACATCACGCAGCTTTGTCCCACGTTCACTGAGAGAACCAATTACTTACCTCGCTTCCCACTCTGGCACATGCTCGGCTGCAAACATAGAAATTCTGCACCGCTCTCACCAAATGTCCGTCCACTCCATACAAACGCAACACTCTCCACAGCGCTTCCCTGTACCTCCTGTCGTATGCCTTCTCCAGATCCATGAAAGCCCACAAAACGTCCTTTCCCTTTGAAAGGTACTTCTCACAGACCTGTCTCACTGCAAAAATCTGATCGGCGCACCCTCTACCACTTCTAAAACCACACTACTCCTCTCCAATTGCGCAGTCCGTACAGTAACTAAAATCATTTTGATCAGCACCCTCCCGTACAACTTACCAACCACGCTTGACAGACTGATACCTCTCGAGTTGCAGCATTCATTTTTATCTCTTTGTCCTTAATACAGCGGAACAATGCAGGTACCACGCCTGCCACAAAACATAAGTTCAGTAACCTCACCAACCATTCGACACGGTGGCAACGCCATCCCTTATTCATGCACACGGTGGCAACGCCATCCAAACCAGGGACTTTCCCTGCTTTCATCACCTCTACCGCCTCTTGCACATCATCCTTGGTAATGTCCGCCACATGTCTCTCTCCCAAAATTGGCATACGAGCACCACCACCCACAGCAACAATGTCAACCTCTCTGTCATCCTCGACATTTAACAACTCATCAAAATACTCGGCCCACCTCTTCCGTATACTACCACTTCTCAACAACAACTGGCCGTTTTCATCTCTCACCACTTCCTCCTTGCCAGTCTCTCCCTTTCTCACCCTCTTCACCACTTTCCAGAACATCTTTTTGTCCTCCTCAGAATTCTGGCAGAACCGTCTGGCCCACCTGGCATCGGCGTCCCTTTAGGCTCTCTTCACCACCCGCTTCACCTCGTTTTTCCTCACTTTGTAGCCTTCATATGCCACCACCGACTTCACCTGCAGCCACTCCTCAAACAACAGCCAGTTTAACCTCCTCGTTCCACCACTCGTAACCTTTCCTTCTGCACCTGCCCACACGGCGCGCACCACACACATTCTTCGCACATCTCAGCAGCGCATCTCTCAACGTCTCCCACTCCTCCTCCACACCTCTCAGGTCCCGTCCTATCACGTCCAAATTCTTCTCTCAACGCCCGCCGAAACTCCTCAGCTATGCTTTTCACTCTCAGTTCACTCACTTTCACTACCTCTCTTCCTCCTCCCACTCTTTTGTTGTGCTTCAACCTCTGCTCCATTCTTTATCTACCTTCCACCAGCAGATGGTCAGACACTCCTCCACCCTCCCCTCTCAAAACCCGCACATCCAGCAGCCTCCTCACTACTCGCCTCGATATCAGCACAAAATCCATCAGCGCTCACTGCACCACGGGCCATCCTTACCCACGGGTACTTGAGGAATATCTCGATTCTGAAACAAACTGTTCCTGTCCACCAACTCCTGCTCCATACACCGACCTATCAGGTTTTCTCCACTATTATTTCTAACGGGGACGCCATACCTTCCTATCACATTTTTCACCCCTGCATCTCCAACTCTTGCATTAAGGTCACCCAGTACAACTACATTGAATTGACCTCCGAAACTCTCAATACACTCACTCTGGTCAGTCCAAAATTGCTCCCTCTCCTCATCACTCTTCTTGCTACCTGGACCATATGCACTCACAAATATCCATCTTTCTACGCCTAACTTAACTTTTACCCACATCCATCTTGAGGACACCTTCCACTCTGTAACGCTACTAGCCAACTGATCACTCAAAATCAAAACCAAACCTTCTCGTGCTCAACCTTCCTCACGCGTCTCCGAACCCTACTGTTAGGGTCGCTGAATGTACGTGACTGTAGTACGGATGATGTAAAGAAGAGGGAGATTGGTGAGAAGTTTGTGAGGAGGAAGTTTGATGTGTTGGCGCTGAGTGAGACGAAATTGAACGGTAAGGGAGAATGGGAGTTTGGTGTGGTAATTGGAAGAAAGTCTGGTGTGGTGAGAAACTCCTCCTCCCACTCGTCTTGCCGTCTTTGAAGAAGGGTTTTACAGAAAAAGGGATTCCTAGCCCCTTCGCCCCGCCCCTTTTCGTCGCCTTTTACGACACGCAGGGGTAACGGTAGCAAGATTATACTCCTGGCTACGCGGCGCCCTTTTAGTCGCCTTCTACGACACGCGGTGGATACGGTAGCAAGATTATAGCGCCCCGGCTACAAGGCTTGTGATTACAGCTTTTTAAAAACTTGAAGCTATGTATTCACTACACATGTACATTGCGCACCTGACCTCTTGAACTCACGTTACTGAGCCTCAAGACATCGAACAAATGTGTATCAAAGATGCAGTTTCCCCAACCTTCATACCATTATAAACAAAAACAGGATCGCTACCCCAAACCGTTTATTCAAAAATACCCCCTTCACGGCCACTAGACCCAACCATTTCCCTGCTGCTGGAAATGCCATTTCTACGTGGCTGAAACCGATGACGTTCTGTTAACTGCTAAGATTTAATCAAGGGGTCCAAGTCCATCAGTGTTAAATTCTAAATTTGTCCTAGCGAACTATTAAGAGATAAATGAACATAAACTGCCAAGAGTTTCACAGGTGAACAGGTTAGATATTATTACTTCCTTAGTGCAGGAAAAGAAGGCGCGCGCATACAAGAAGAAAATCAAATCCGCAGTTGACTTTTCTAAGTCAAAAGGAAACAAGCACCGCCATCATTAGGTTAATGGAGCCATCCTCATCTGATGCTAGTAAAAGGGATTGTAAAGAATTGTCTAGCAATCCTGTTTCACCTTGTAGCCGGGGCGCTAGAATCTTGCTACCGTCTCCGCCGCGTGTCGTAGAAGGCGACTAAAGGGGCGCCCCGTAGACGAGAGTAGAATCGTGCTACCGTAACCCCTGCGTGTTGTAAAAGGCGACTAAACGGGCGGAGCGAAGGGGCTAGGAATCCCGTTCTCTGTAAAACCTTTCCTCGAAGACGGTAAGACGAGCGGGGGGAGAAGAGACACACGCCTCTCCGAACCCTATTGTTAGGGTCGCTGAATGTGCGTGGCTGTAGTACGAATGATGTAAAGAGGATGGAGATAGGTGAGATGTTTGTGAGGAGGAAGTTTGATGTGTTGGCGCTGAGTGAGACGAAGTTGAAAGGTAAGGGCAATGTGAGTTTGGTGTGGTAAGTGGAAGAAAGTCCCCCCGGAACAAACGAAACACCCTCCACAGCGCGTCCCTGTCAACACTGAAGTAGGTTTTTGTCAGCAGCCGATAAAATGATGATAAAATTAATGTAGAAAAAGCTGACGCAAAGCTACGTGTAGGGTGTTCCTCTTTCATCCAGTCCATAAAACCACAGAATATATGCATAACTGAGGAATCTTGGTAGTTCGAATGTGGGCTTGATGTTAGGTCATGCAGACGGGTACACACAACAACAATTGCCGTTTTGGACCAGAAAAGTCAAGGGTTAAAAAATTTAAATTCTAATTTAGACTATACTATTGATTTCATTGGAATACTCCACAAGAGCTTTCACATAATGCATTGCATGTCATAATAACCTCACCCACCTCCCGGGCTGCCATGAGCACTGTGGCAATCTGCGACCGATCACCCCACTCCGCCAGCACGTTGAGTGTGAAGGCCTGCACGAAGACGCGCGACACCATCGATAGAATGCGGTTTCGGTGACCACGCTTCAGTCCCGCGCCGCCCTCCTCCAGTGGTTCTCGCTCAAACTGACACCATTTATATTCAATTATTACCTAAAACAGCTGCAATACAATGTACAAAACCACTGCAATAAAATGGATCACTGAAACCGCGATATAATGAGTTATGGTCAATAACATTATTCACAAAGAATGGAACACACTTTGTGCAAAAATCATAAACAGCAACAAGACACACCGTGACAAATTCTACCAGAATCGCAGCTAAATAGCTTCCAGCTGTGGCACACTCACCAGCAGGATTGTTAAAATAACATGGTAACCGGTATTTAAAACCACACGGTTAAAATAGTGCCCATCATTGGCCGTAGCTCATAGCACAGTAAAATCAGTGCCCGGTAATGATACCTGCCCGTTGCAAAACGGTATCCAGCATTGACACCGGCCAACATAGGTTTACCGAGGACCAAAACCGAGACAATTTCAAATCAACATCGTGGGTTGGTGGCTTTCTCTTCAGGAGCTAATCCGAGTTGTTTCAATTTTCATCGTGAAATGCTATCTCGTACTACAACCTTTCATTTTCTTGATTATTTAAAACACATGACATTGCTCTTCTATGAACATTAAGTTTAGTTGTAATCTTTCTTGCTAGATCTCTACTTAAACGAGATATTAACATATAATTTATGAACACGGATGACTCGTGCAAGTGAAGTTACTCTCAATGGATCCGTCTGAGCCTTGGCAATGCTTAACTGCACTTATTAGACCCTGCAGGTTCCTTGCAGAGTAGGAACAGCTAAGTCTAGAAACTCCTGCAATACTGTTCCCCATCCATACAGTCAATGGATGGTGAGTAAACAAGAGACCCCGGGAGGTAGTAGATTCCCGAGTGGTCCTGCAGCACACGAGCATGGTGGTGTGGGCAAAAGAAGAGGTTACACACAGCGAAGTCCCCTTCCCTACTTGCAGGGGAAGTGAAAGTTCACTTCAAAGTAATTTTAAATGATGGGCAGGAATGCATCGTTAAACCACTAAATTCTTGGAACTTTCATCACTCCTAACTGCCCTGTTATTCGCTAAATAGTCCCTGAGGATATCGGAGACGTCCGGATCTTCGGTTACTACCTCCACCACCTAGACAGGCTTTGTGAACTCAATCTTTATTCGCTAAAGAAATGTCGAGTCAGAAGCGACATGATAGAAGTGTGAAAGATTATGAAGGGTAAGGAAAACGTCGACCGAGCGAGCCTTTTCAGTTTACATACAAACAGAGTGACTAGGAACAATCGATACAAAATCATTGGGAAACGATTCTCACTCGACATCACGCGCAATTTCTTCACTTATAAAGCTGTCGAAGAATGGAACAAACTTCCAGCAGAGGTTGTAAACAGCAATACAATCGGAACGTATAAGTCGCGGCTTGATAAGTTCTACATAAATCGACCGGTAAACCGTTCCCTTTCCTGTTGCTATAAAAAAACAAATAGCACACGAAGCTCTCATAGACGTTCTACTCCAGAACTAATCCTCTTGCTATCAAAAGGCCACCTAGTTTGAGCCAATAGGCCTGTTGTTGTATTCCTACACTTGTAAACCATCACTCACCGAGTCGTCCCTCTTGCGAAGGTCGGTCTGCACCTCCTCCAGCTCCTCCCTGCCCTCGTCCGCGCTCATGCCCCATCCTTCCTTCAACATCTTCAGGCCAAACACAGCAAAGAGTGCAGTGGACGCGTAGAATGTGTACATGCGTGGCACAATCGTGATAACATAGCCGAACAGAGCTGTGGCAAACGGAGTCTAACTCATTAACTGTCCAACATAACATTAATTTAGAAAGCTATTTAGACATGACTAGTAGGAAATTTTATAATATATTGGCGGGTTCCGATGAGTTGGCATGCAGCTTCAATGCAGCTATCACCCATTGGCAGTGAAGGAGCTGCGCATAGATGAACACAGCAGAATGATGCGGGGTAGGCGTAACGATTTTAAAATGGGTGGAAACATGAGGCGATTGGCTGCATGTAAGGATTCAACAATCCACTCACAAAAAATAGCATTAATCACTGTTTATAGATCAATATAATAATTTAAATCAAAACTAGCATACACTAGCTTTGTCTATATGTAAAGTAACAAAATGGCTCATCAAGACAAGAGCTACAGGACCCATTGCGTAACTCATAGTTACTTCAAAAGTCACAATAAATTATTTAAAGATTGCATGCTAGCTGACAAAAAGTTTTTTTTATCAACTGTGTGAGATGCTACCAAGTGTATTGGTTAACTTTTTAACACTTGTGAAATGTAAAGTGATCACTTGCACCATGAAAATGATTCTCCATTCAGCAAGAAGAGTTAGCTACCATCTACAAGTCGGGGAGTTGGCTATAATGCATGTGTAACTATGTCACCTTAGAATACTTATGTAGCAGGAAAAATTGCTAGCGAGGTCTAAACAGCACTTGCATTCTTACAGATCTGAGTGCCTGCATATTTGTGGGCTCTAAAACCTGACCACATTACACAAATTAGCAACAGGAAAACGAATTATTGACTCAAAAGCATTCTTACAGATCTGAGTGCCTGCATATTTGTAGGCTCTAAAACCTGACCACATTACACAAATTAGCAACAGGAAAACGAATTATTGACTCAAAAGCATTCTTACAGATCTGAGTGCCTGCATATTTGTAGGCTCTAAAACCTGACCACATTACACAAATTAACAACAGGAAAACGAATTATCGACTCAAAAGCTAATATTGGAGCATAGGAATGAGCAGCATGACATGATTGGTAGTTAGAAGGCTATAGCAGGTGCAGAGCGCCAGTGACGCACTAAGTCTGTCCCTGGTGTGATGTATTCTAACTCGCTATGCACGTGTCAATGCAGCTACTTCATCAACCTTGTTAATTAACGGTGGAAAAAACATGATGATGTAGCAGTCTACACTAACAGTATAAGCAATTACTTCACTTAAACTACAAGCATCAACTAAGGATGGTTACCAGCTAGAGCTAGCAGCTAACCGCCACATGCCGGCCAACCATCACTAAAGATCGATCTACATGTCATGATAAGTAGAAATTTAAAAAGTAGCAACTTATGTAACGATGCAGCCAAAAAAGAAAATAGAATGCTAGGTATGATTTCCCATACATTCTAGAACATGAGTAGATAAAGTATTCTCAATTTGAAATATGAATTTGTTAGACCACCTGTTGTTAAGTATGACATCCAATTTTGCTCCCCATGTATTCAAAAAATTCAAATTAAATTAGAGAAGGCTCCACATGGAGCCACCAAATTCATCCCTTTGCTGAGCACTAAATCAAACAAAGATGGACTTGGCAAACTCATCTTCAACGGCTGGAGAGGCATCAAGTTAGAGGCAACATGATCAAAGTGTGGAAGATTACAAGGGGTGAGAAAAATGATGACCAAACAAGCATCTTCCCTCAAAATGCAAAGGGAAAAATGACCAGGAATAATAGTTACAAAATCATTGGTGAGCTCTTCACATTTGACATAACACATACTTTATTGAGATACTAAGTTGTTGAAGAATGGAACTAACTTTCAAGGAAAGTTGTGAGTAACAAACAATCAAAACACTGACAAAACTGATCAAGAAATTTCACCAAAATCGGCGCTTGTGACCTTACGTACATAGAATTATTCAGGAACAGTGCCTGGCATTTGTGTCAGCTTGTTCAATCAAAAAAAAAAGTTCAAGTCACAGCTCTTTTCCTTCTTACCAGAAACGCCACAAATTAACTTTCGAGTGATGCTCATTACAGAAACTGTGCCCGGCATTTGTGCCAACAAGGGTTAATTAACAACTTGTTATAATGTTGCCCGCACTAACACGAATAAAATAGTGCTTGGCATTGGTACCCACTTGTTGTAAAATGGTGTCCAACCCTTAAAAATATATATATTAAAGGAATAAAAACATGACCTTATACAGTGTTACAAAATTAACTTAACCCTCTCAATTTGCTAATAAAATTAAATCAAAAATTTCTAGGAGGTTGAAACTTGTTTTTATTCATAATAAAAATATCTTTAAGATAACATTAACAATACATTTTCAGTATGATGTCCTCAGTTATTTCGACAACTTGAGGCCCTTTAACTTGTCGTTTCCATGACTGTTCTTAGTGTGTTAGGCAAGAGTTGAGATATTTCATAACAAATATAGTTTTAGAGTTTTGGCAAATTTGATGGTCTTTCAAAATAGACTCGAGACTTAGGATATCCCAACAAGAATATGTCTGCTGGGGCCGAATCTGGAGAACGTGGAGGACAAGAGATTTCCTTGAACCTTGAAATCAACCTGTTTGGAAAGCACTCTTCTAAACAATGCCATTGTTTCTCTTGCTGTAAGGGCTATGGCTCCAGTCTGTTTAAAGAGAGTATATATTGTGTGAGGAAAGTCTCACAATTTTAGAAATTTTAAAGTATTCAATCGTAGTTTGGTATCTTTCACCATTAACTGTTATTGCTATGCCATCATCGCTTCCAAAAAAGTAAGAACCAATCACAGTGTAAGCAATTATTCCACACATAGATTTCGGGCTAGGGCGCAGGGGGGGAGGGCTTGGTAGGCGGCATTAGGAGGTGGTGGTGTCTTTGGAGCAGTTTAGTAGGCTAAATTTTGAGTACAATAATTTTTCACATCATGGCCAGTGTCTGTATGAACATGAATTAGCCAACAACTCCTCTGTTTTGCAGAAAATGTTTCACTCCTATATCAGGAAAATAAAGAAGGGCTGTCCTTCTGTTGGTCCTCTGAAGCTTCTACCTGGTGATGTTGTTGGTATTTGAGACATGAGTCAGCTGTTTGTGGACTCTTCTCTTCACCTGCTTTTGTGAATGCTAATCCTGTCGTCCCTTCCCCACATTAGTTTTTTCCTGGGAAATTTTGTGAGATTTCTGTGATAAACCTGTTAGTTTCCCAGGTTCTGGACAATTTAGATTTGTATTCAGCCTACGGACCTGATGGTATCTACCCTAGTGTTTCAAAGTCATGTTCCTGGTAGCTGTCATTGCCCTTGTCTTTGATATTTGCGAAGTCGTTAGGCCAGGGTGTTCTGCCTAGGGCCTGGAAGAAATCTCATGTTGTTCTTTTATTCAAGTCTGGTGCAAGAAGCAACCCTCTCAATTATCGACCTGTGAGTCCCACTACTGTTTGTTGTAAGGTGCTGGAAAGGGTTATTGTGTCTCAGGTAGTGTTTTTTTCTTGATGATTCGGGCCTTTCGTCTAATAGTCAATTTGGATTCAGGGTGGGAAGGAGCACGGAGGATCAACTTTTGCTCACCTATGGTGAGGTTGCTGATCTGGTGGATGATTGAATGGTGGTTGATGTGGTGTTTCTGGATTTCTCTAAGAAACTTGATGTTGTCAATCACTCTGTTTTGTTGACCAAACTGAGATGTGTGGGTATTCATGTTGGATTGTTGGATTGGATTCGTAGTTTTCTGATTGGGAGGCGACTGTGTTTCTGTGGGGGGAGTTGTCAGTGCCTTTCGGGAGGTGACCAGTGAAGTGCCCCTGGGGTTTTTGCTGGGCCTGCTCTGGTTTCTTATAGCATTATGTTAATCATGTTGCAGGTGTGGTTTGTAAGTGGAAGACTTTAGCTCATGCTTTTAAAATTTATTCGAGTTTCACAAGCGATGTTCAAGCAGTTTGCATGGGTGTGTCTTCTTTGCAAAGTGATCTGAATTTGGTGGTCTGTGCCCTCGTCATGGAATCTCTCACTGAACATTGCCAAATAAGTCTTTATGCAATTATACAAAGGTAGTCTTGAATTGGAGTACCTTGATAACGAAATTGCTTATAATTTGAATGATGTGGTACTTGAGCTTTTTGATTCCTGCAAGGACTTGGGAGTGCACGTTGACTCAAGGTTGCGATTTCACCTCCACATGAAAAGTGTTGTGAGAAAGGCTTCCACTCTGGCGTCCAGTCTGCTTCGTTCTACTGTAAATAGTTCTATTTTCATGGTGTCCTTGTTTATAACTCATATAAGGCCCATCTTGGACTACTGCTCGTATATGTGGAATATGGGATATTTGGAGGATCCGAGACTTTTGAGTCTGTGCAGAGACAGTGGACCGGGAACTTGATGGGCTGGGTGAAGGTTGCTGTGTTTGGATCTGGTAAAGTGTTGGAAGATTTTCCACTGTTCTGTAGATTCAGGTTTGTCTGATGTTTGAGCGAGCTCCTGGTATTGCCACACGTGGACATTCTTTCAAGATGGCGGTTTCTTGCTTTCGGACCGATTATAAACGCAGATTCTTTTGTTCTCGCCAAGTGCAGGTCTGGAACCATCTGCCCTCTGATGTGGTGCAGTGCGATTCCCTTGGTTACTTCAACAGGGGTTTGGCTGAGGAGTTAGGGGGTGTTGTATGAATTCTGCTAGACATAATTGATTTGATTTTGTGATTTATGTTCGAGTTTTTGTCCGTCGTGTGCAATTTAACTGTCTTCAGTGTTTTTTTTCGTCAACCTGCCAAGTGCAAACCGACCAGCGCCCTGCTGCTGTTCTTGTGCCATGTTTTTCTTTTTAATACTGCCTTCCACGCCCGTATGCCCTGTTGGTGAGACACAACGGTGAGACACAACAGTGAATTACAGTTTGAAACCAATACAGTTTGAAACCAATGTGGAAATAGCCCTCTATTTGTTCTGTAAACATGATACCAAGTTGATGTTGTTTGAAACCAATACAGTTTGAAACCAATGTGGAAATAGCCCTCTATTTGTTCTGTAAACATGATAGCTACCAAGTTAATGTTATGTTAATGTCACAAGCACTTTCAAACTCCTAGCATTTTTAGATTTAATTTTATTAGCAAATAAAAAGGGCCTGTTACTTCTAGGACATCCTGTACAAGATTTTTTTTAATCAAGAAGAAATCCCATTTCTTGAAAGAAATTATAAAAAAGTATTACAAAATACATTATAATGTTGTTCAACTGTACAACTGGGGGATGAGAGCAGAGGAGAGAAAAAGGTTGAATGTTTTTGAGATGAAATGCTTGAGGAGCATGGCTGGCTGGAGTAACGCTGAGAGCCCGGATCACCAACGACATGGTTCGAATCAGAACAGGGATGGTGAAGAAGTTGGAGAAGAGTGGATTCGCGTGTTCTGAGATGGTTCGGGCACATGTAGAGGATGGATGAAGGGAGATGGTGAAAAGGGTGATGAATGCGAAGGCGAGTGGTCGCAGGCCTAGAGGTAGACCGAAGTTTGGGTGGATGGATGGTGTGAAGCAGGCGTTATGGAGAGACATGCATGTGGAGGTGGCGAGAGAGCATGCAATGAACAGGCGTGAGTGGAGAATGTTTGTGAATAGTTGATTTCAACGCTGCTCTGATGTGCTTTACCGCCCTTGGCATCCCGTTGTCGGGATGGTCGTGGGTGGGTGGGTGGGTGGGTGTGGGGGGGGGTCAATATGACGCGGCGGGGTCAAACCAGTGAAAACTGTCGGGCCCTGCTGCTGACAACGGATCCCGGGATGGTCGTGGGTGGGGGGGAGGCGGCTATTATGACGCAGCGGGGCTAAACCAGTGGAAAACTGTCGGGCCCTGCTGCTGACAACGGATCCTCGGACTGCACTCGTGACCCAGAGTCTGTTGCGGGGGTACCGGCCGGACCTTTTAGCACAAAAGGGTTAAGTTGTGTGAGTGTGAGCAAATGAGGGCGTGAGGTGCGCCTTGCCGTCAGTCATCCCCCTTTCTGGGGGATGCGGCCTAGTGTCTGTGTCTGTATCTGTACAACTGTACACATTTGTAACACATGACGGTATAAGTGTTTTCATAGTAGTATGAAACAAAACAATCTATACCAAATAACAGATACATGTTAGAATGGCTTCATGTTCAATTTCCTACTTCACGGTTGCATTCACTATCTGAATTATTCCTGTAACCCCTCCTGTTGAGGTATAGATTATGATCTCATGCAATGATGTGCATCATGGACGTACTACAACGTTCTCCTTTCTTGATCCTATACAACAGTTACTACTCTGATACACAAGGCACTCTTAGACGTTCCACTTTACTACCAATATGCCAATCAAAAAGCCCTTCATCACTGACCACTGAGGACGTGCATGCCAGCAAGTGCGGTCATGGCCCCAGCGAATACAGTCAGTCGCGGGTGGTTCATGGCCATGATGGCCGAGATGAAGAAGGTTTTGTCTCCAAGCTCGGACACAATAATGATGCTGAGGGAGGCAACGAAGGCGTGCATGAAGCTGATGTCAAGGTCGCTGCTTTCTTCTGTGGCATCAAAACAGAGGGAATAAGAATTTTTGTCATAGGGTGAGACAAGCAGTCACATAGCTTTAGTTTAAATAAATACTGGTTCATTCACTTCTCATTAGATGGTTTATCCAAAAAATAGCTACAAAAACACTTTCATTGACACTTCAGATCTGAGCTATCGGTTTATCAAAGAAATAGCTACAAGAACACTACAGATCTGAGCTATTGCCAAGAAATAGCTACATGAACACATTCATTGACACATCAGATCTGAGTTCTTGGTTTATTCAAGAAATAGCTACAAGAACACATTCATTCACTAACACAGAAAGATTATTTTGAGTAGCAGCCCATGGGTACCCAAAACATGCAGTTTAACAATGCTGGTATAATAATCAAAAGAAGGCTACCAACTTGTTTTTCAAAGCGGTTTGATGTGTAGACCAACAACATGCTGGTGTTTCACCCACTTGTTGGTGAGGATAATATTTGCATCAGAATTGCAACATGGAAGAACATTTTTCAAGCTAGCTACACAGGTAGAGATGTCTATCATGTTTCAAATTTCAACTCATACAGTTAGCATTTACTAAACTGATACCAAATTACCTATAAATTTGGTAGCTTGCTGGAGCCATGAAACTGGCAATTTACAAAATGTGTCCAGCTAACTGCAATTTTCTCCAAATGTACTTCAATATTCAGCTACCATTGAATATTAGCTCAAACTTTCAAATCACTTTGTCTTCAAGATTATCTCAAGACAAGAAAAAAATTCCATGACTATCTTCACAGCTTACCAAAAAATGCCAGGATACTACAAGGTTCAACATGGCTTTAGTTTGAGGCAGCTGGAATCAGGTTATAATGTAGCTAGAGGACTTTCTTTTAGCAAGGTACCTGGAACAGCCAGCCTCTCCACTCCAGGTGTGGCACTGTGCAGCTTATTTGAAGCCTGTGCAACATTGCTGATGACCCCTACAGCAGCCTTGGACAAAGATCTAGGAGCTGCTCCTCCCAAAGGACCTGTATCATCCTGGAAAATTGATAAACTCAAGTCAACATACCAATGAAAATGAACTAAAAAATAGCCATAGCTAGAAAACAGCAAATGACAAACAAAAAACAAAATTAATACAACCATATAACTAAACACTGCATGAAGCAACATGATTCATTGCAGGATGTTTACCCAAATGAATAACAGTTTGTCTTGTTCTCTCAAATATATAGCTAGTTAGCTATAGTTAGTGTGTCACAATGTTAAGTATATTTTCTATTGGCTTCTTGTAGCTAAACTGCATAGGATACATCAACCACTGCCAATATGACCTTGAGGCATCACAAGAATTTGCTAAGAGTTGAAGAAAAATTGCCAAGGCAGGACTGGATTTGTCAACAAGGATGAGGAAAACTGCCATAACACTGCTGAAAAAAATCCCTCTTCTCTCATACTTCTCCCTTTAGAACTGGAACATGCTGACATATATCCTAATAATCTAATCAAATACCATGACACTCACCTCAAAATCAGGTTGCTCTTTCCTTACAACTGGCTCAACATCAATTGACTGTATGTCAGCAGAGCTGCTGGATATAAATAAAATAAGTAACAGCAGTGCTGTGGTAGCACCCCATAAACCAAGGCTTCCATGCTTTCTCCACCTATGATCCCATATTCTTGTTGAATGGGAATTCATTTCTGAAATAAAAAGATAGGGTAAGGGGTTCAATGTTGACGCATCTGGCCCTGTGTTGACGCAAGACCTATAAAAAAAACTCCACAGAGGAAACGGTTAGAAAGTAGATTAAATCTGATTGCAGCTAAAATATGTTAAAGCTATATCATGAATCTATGCCACCCATTATCGAAAAGCTAGAAAAAAAAAAAAAAAAATTTTGTTTTGAAGTTCATAAATCATGTTTTCTTCATTTTCCTTAGCAAAAGCTAAGGATTATGTGTTTAAATCATCACAAATTAACTTCATTTAAAATTATTAATTCCACTTATTTTTTTTGGCAGGGCAATTGTTGGGTATCCCAGGTAACCTTTTTAAACTAACACAACTTATTAAAAATTATGTGGAAGAGGGGAGGGGGAGCGTCAACATAAGGCCCCCTAAAGGGGTGGTCCCGTGTAGACACACTTTAAAATCATTTCAAATAGATCCTCACCAACACAAACATGACAAAGGATAATGGGTCTCATTACCAGTGGCCATAAGGTTCATTTAGCTGCTAGACTTTCTGGGCAACAAAGAGTGAACAAACACTGCGTCAACATAGGCCCAGCAGAGTGCGTCAACACTGGGCCATTCAGACTGGAAATGTCCAATACGGATCAGAGTTACTCCAAATAGTGATCCTCGTGGAGTTATGGAAAAATTATCAACCACGGTGTTGCATATATATATC